>SNQJ01S0288115.1:0-10881 GCA_010110895.2 Picea sitchensis | reverse complement strand
ATCTCATTTTCAAAATATTGATCACACTACCAACCTTCCCAACCTCTTAACTCAACAAAAGTATGGTGATCTTGGAAAGCTTCTCTTAATGCTTTTCGAGCACAGAAACAAAATTCTAAAGAATCACAAGTAATCACTTACCCACTTAAGGTCCGATAGACCAATTAGGTCTTAGTGGACGTTAATCATCATCATCATCATTATTATTTCATGTTCATGGTTTTTCCAAATTTCCCGTAGAATTAGATTTATATTTGTGTTTTATTTATCCTATTTTTTCTTTATATTTTATTTAATTTTAATTTTTGGTTTAATTTCCAATTTCTGACATGTTTTCAAATTTCCTAAAGCTCAAACTTGTATTTTGTTTTTATATTATTTTATTTATTTATTTATTTGTTATTTATATATATTTATTTATTTATTATTTAATCCCATCGGGCTTCACCATTTCGGGATGTAATTTCGAAAATTACGTTCCCAACCATGCCTATCGGACTCACCAAACTCACAAACCTTCAGACTATGAAACTTTGGATTATTTTATTAATTTTTTGGGATTTTGCCATCAGGTTTTTCACCTTGACATTTTTCATGAGCCTTGTGACCACTCGAATCTAATAGACCTATCTGATTATAAGCCATCAGGTTCACATGCTATTGGACTCGATCTATACAAGAAACCATCAAATGATAAGCCATCGGGTTCAGTGCTACTCAATCTATTAGATAAGACATTCACCATCTCCATAGTTTTAATTTTTAATTTTTCTGAACCCGACCATAGAGATCTGACTCTCGGACATGAGATTTTCCGATATTTTACCGTCTTTTTTTGTCCAATGAGTTACTGTAAGTTACTATCCAAGGTTTTACTGTCAATTATAGTACGAGGAATTACCATTACCATTACCATCGAATTGGATTATTTTTCAGACATTTAAATTTAGGATTGCAATGGATTATTTTATTATTCCTTTGAACATGATTTTGAAATTATTATTTTAATTTTTTTCAAAATTTGTAGAGTTATTTTATTTTATTTATTTTCTATTTTTCTTCGAGATTCTGGGTCAAAATGTCTACGTGGGATTAAAGTTCCATACCTATCCTAACTCCACAAAAAAACTACATAGGGGTGGGAAAACAATATTAACTCAAAGTCAATTCCCACAATGCATGTGGGATAACAATTTAGGAATATGAGATCAATGGTCCATATTAACCCCAAGATGGGATCGACAATTGTTGAGCATTAACTTCAAACAACCATAAATCACATTTCAAAGGGAAAAATTAGTTTTGAGAGGGTTTGCTGAAAATATAACGAAGATAAGAACATGTTAGAAGAAACACTTGAGCCATATTAGCAATATAAATGCCTAAAAAAATCAGGAAAAATGGAGGAATGAATTTGATTGGAGATGGACTATGAATTGTTCAACATGCCATATCTCGAGTTCCAAAAGACCAAATTGGGCACGAGAGAGCTCGTTGGAAAGATGGAGCATTGAAGAATATGTTGGTAGAATATTTTTACCTAGGTTGATTGTAGAATATTCCCAAAAAAATTGAGGAATGAAGAATATATATATATATATATATATAAACAAGGTCGAATATATTTTCAATATCTGTGTATCATGGGATTCCTACAAAGAGAATTTGACGACTTAAGAGTCTTCTTAAAATCCGGTCATGATGTTCATATATTCATTAATGAACATGTATGGGATATTTGAATTATATGATAAGACAAGAGAAGTGAGACGAATAGATGTAACTATTGGAAATTAAAGAATGTGAAATGTATTCCTTGTTTTATAAAAGGAAGACCATTGAATGAAAGAGATATTTTTTCACATTGTAGCATCAAATGGTACTATTATCTCTGATTCAATAAAGAGCATAAGGAATTTTGAGAATCATGAATATTTGCAACTGTATATGGGACTATTCTACACGTGATGTTGTTTTATGAGTTTCTTGAATGATATTTTCATATGAACTATTTCTATGCTTGTTATTTGAGAGGCTTACACATTTATGGTTTCTAATAGATACATGGTCGATGTTGCAGGTGCAATCTGTAACTATTTGTGATTATGTATATTTCGTTATTGTTTCAACCTATTGTTGTTAACATGAACTATTTCCTCTATCAACGATATCATTTCATATTTTGTCTATCTTTTAGAAATGTTGCTGATCAAGATAGGTTAGAAACAATTAGAATAGATAACTTGCATTTGCTTTAATTATATTAGATTTAGGATCAATACAAATTCTTTTGGGGGGGAATTTATTTATCTTCCTCTTTTTTTTCTTTTAATTCCTAGTGGCAATCAGGGCCAACAAGGCCCACATACTGGTTAGAACTTCCCATACCAAATGAGAGTGATTCTAATTGACTCTTTCTATCATACATTTTTCTTTACCTGATTGATAGACCTATTCAACCCTCTGACAGAAATGGCACTAGAGGGAGGGCTAGATGACAAGTTGAACATGTGGAGTCTTTCTTGTTAATTATTTTCATTATTAATGGATCCTTCCCAAATCCCTTTATGGAGGTGTATTTCTAGTTCTATATCTTGTAGAACTCCTAGAAAGATAGTTAATCGCTTGTCAAAAATTAAATTTGATGGTGAGGGAGAGACATATGCATCGTAACACTTCGTCCAATTCTAGCTAATTTGTTTTTCTCAGAATATTACTCATGAAGGTTCCATATGTAGGTTGTTGACTCTTACTTTTCAAGGACGGGTTAAAGGATGGTGTGAGACTTTTCCAGCTGTCTCTATTCACACATGGGAAAAAATTATATGTGATTTTTTACATGGTTTTGAGAATTATAATTATGATGAATTATGTGAAGAAATATTAGAGCTTGGAATGTAAAAAGATGAATCTTTAGAAGACATTTTAAAGAGATATGAATATTCTCTGTAGATTTCATTTGAATGATTTTCCCTCTGTTAGAGAGCGTCTTCTACATTTAATTTCTCTTTCTAATGAGAAAGATCAGGTAATGGGTGATGAATCCAAGTCATGCCTCAATGCTACTTTACATGTTGACTTGGATTCATATGAAAATTATAAAGATACTAATGAATTGGTTTCACAACATATGTTTGGATATTTCTTCAATTTGGGGGGTGTTGATCAAAGAAAAAATGCTTTTTCAGAAGAAACATATGTATCCTCCCACCATTTCATTCCCCCCTTCTTTCCTAGTGATGATAAAGAAACCTCTTGTGTAATAAAATTGAGTTCATATTTTTCTATAGTTGACCAAGAGGAGGGTTTTTCTATTGATAATGAGACACTTCGGGTCATATTGATGATTGTTTAAGGTTCTCATTGTCCTATTTTATCTTTACAATCATAGGAAATGGAGGAGGAAACTATGGAGAAAGATGAAGAAAGATGCCATATGCTGGAAAATCTGAAAACTACCTTAGGAATGGATAAGAGTGAGACCAACTCATGTGTTCATAATTGTGGTGTGGAACACTCTTCTCTTAGATTGACTGAAGATATTCAAGAAGGAATTATTGGGGTCAACACCTTAGACCATCTTGCTGATTATCTCCCCGAGATCATTCTTGAACCTTCTTGTTCTCAAAATTCTTTTGATTTGCTCTTATCTTTTCCTAATAACAATGAACATCAATGTGTCTTGGATAACGTTTTATGTTCAGAATTTTTAGTGGAGAAAGAAAGGAATGCTCGTCAGTTAATTGAGGAAGAAATTTTGGACATACAAAACATAACACCATTAATAAAAAAAATTGGAATTAATTTCCGCTGATCGTAATTGTTGTATTGTTATAAAATCTTATTTTTTTACTGATAAAGATCAATAATATTTTTCTGTAGTTACTAAATTATTTATTCAAACTTGTTGTTTTAAAAAATTTCGGATCGTGCTTCGCAGAGTATACCCGAAGGGTGCTTCCATGTTTAAGTTTCACTTGCACTGGTTAGTTTCTCTAGTGTCGATTGACGTAACCATCCTTCCCACTGGTTAGTCGACTACTCGATTTATCTTTAGGAAATTTTTTAGTGTGTACTTTGTGTTCTATGCTATTCAAGCCTTACTGTGTCATTTTATCATTTCACAAAGTGGAAGATCAACAACTCCATCGGCCACGAAGGCTTTAGGGCCTGTCACTAGTTACTTTGGAGCCACCTCCACCACCGTTGAGGCGAATACTTGATCAAGAAGGGTCGTTTGAAGCGACCGGGCCATAGGAAACTGTGCCCGATCCTGCTCCAAGAGGATACTTTCCAGATCCAGAGGAATCCACCATCTCTGACCTTGAAACTGAAGGTTTTAGGCCAACCAATCCTTTGATTACTAACTTGTTGACATTGATCTTCATTTATATTGTCCCTCCCAAGGTGACATCTTCTGAGCGCTAGCTAGTACTATGAGTGACAATGGAAGTGAATACTGCTACTTCGTCTGGGAGTCCCCTTACTCCCGTTACAACTACTAATGCGGGGGGCATCCTACCTCCTCTACCACCTTCGCCAATTAGGACCACAGTTGTCTCAACTCCCTCAACTTCAGGCAATGGTACGATACCTTCAGCGGTTTCGACCACTATTCCATTCATTCAGAGTGCGACGAGCGCTTCCTTCTGATATGGGATGCCCGACTTTGATACAAACTCGATTCTTACCTATTCTACCTTATAGACCATGGGTCTGGGGGCAGGGAGCTAAAACGCTCCCTTGTAAGGGTCAACTGCAAGCACTAATGTCCCTTGTAATGCTATCCCTTACGGTGGGGGTCATATACCTCCTCCGTACCCTTCGATCGATGGTGCTTTTCAGTAGTTGATTGGGTCAAATGATAATTATAACTTGTTTGGTGGAGGCAGTTTAGGACCTTCATATTATATAAAGTCGATGGGATCTATGTTTTTCTCTTTGTTCAGTGCATTTGGGAACAACGCTTTCTCTTTGGCCGCTTTCTCGACTGGGGGAAACCCCAACTTTGTTCAACATAACCCGGTGCAAGGTACTATTCTTTCACAGGGAGCGCCAACTGGAGTTTACTCCACACATGGTCTTTGGAATCCTTGGCAGGGCTCGGTTCCCTCACAAGGGATGTCGGTCGGGGGAAACCCCTTCCATACTCAATGGAACCCCGTGCAAGGATATGTACCCATGCCCGTCGAATCGGCTGGGGGAAACCCCTTCCAAGTTCCTTGGAACAAAATGCAGGGAGCAATCCTTGCACAAGCTATGTCATCCATTTTCGAGAGTCATCCAATGAAACCTCAATAGACGCAGTTTCCACTTACTAAACAAGGCCACAGTTTTTACCAAAACCCTGGCTAGTAGTCCAACTTTTCCTGGCAACCTAGTTCCATTCAAAATCCAGGGCTCTCTTTTCCTATAAATAATTCACAACCAAAACTACCATTTCTGGATACTTTACATATTCCAAACTTGTCGATATTACTGAATGATCCGATTTGTCACGATCCGCGTTGGCCCCCCATGCAAGCTAAGTTTCCTTTGGATATTCTGAAATTTGAGGGGAATCCTAGTGAATATCTAGGTGATCATGTGACGACCTTTCATTTGTGGTGCTCGTCAAACACGCTTAAAGATGACTCTGTCCAGTTGCGCCTTTTTCAACACATTCTTATAGGGGGTGCTGCAAAGTGGTATATTGAGCTCAATGGCTCAAGGTACTCTTACTTCAATGACTTGGTGATGGTCTTATTGAACCATTTCCAGTTACCTAGGAGATAGGATGTCAACACTGAATTGCTATCCAACTTTGAGCAAACCAAGGTCGAACACATCTCTAATCATATTCGAGAATGATGGCGTAGAAAGAGATTGATTAAGGTCAAGGTCCCTCTTGATTTCTTGCTTGAGTGGTTTTTGATGTCTTTGGTGCTCTGCATATCCAAGGACATGGTGACTTCGTGGGTGTTTTCAGAAGAGGAGGCAATTATGAGAGCCCAACAACTTGAACTGATCTAATCTTAGTTTGGCATTCTCTACGATATGTTGCCAGATGCATCGCGATCTACTCTCGATAAGCCCAAGAAAAAGTCTGGGCCCACGCTGAAGACATTGTGGGCTCATCACAAAGCAAGTCCAAGGACCTGTTGTCGAATCAATTGCAACAATTGTCGATACAATTGACTATGTCCAGACAGACTCTGAGTTCAACTACTCTCCCTACACAGATGCTAGATGTACACAACGTGCAGTCAAAAAATCCCAAGGCCAACCAACAGAACGAGGGAAATAAGAAACAAATAAATAAGAAGGGTAAAGGGGATAAAAATGATACCAATAATGCTGGTAGGGAAAAACGAAGAAGAAGAAGTCGAAATATCCATGTAATCTCCTCACGAAAGACCACCTGACTCACCTATGCCCTCGACTTGCATAATCCGAAAATCTATTAGTGCAACAACAACCTGTTATTCCGACGAACCCTTTTCTACAAGGGAAAAATATGGCTTAGGCTTCTGCATCCATAAGTGTGGCAAGGGGAAGTCAGGGACCCCCCGCGCCTACCAATAACAACCTGTTGGGAGCTCCACAATAATTTCACCTTTTAAAGTGACAAATAATAATTCCTGTATCTGCCTACGCTTTGTCATACAAATATTGCTTTTTTAAGGCGACTCTTCGACTGTAAAAGGGTGTTTCGATTGTTCCTATTTCATTTTCGTTTTCATGCTTTGTTCATGACTGAAAGCATGAATCAAGCATTGAAACTTATCATTGTATTGCAATTGTATCTAAGGCTTATGTCTCTAGAAGGGTAAATGTTCTTACAAATATTTTAAGGAATGTCGTTTTTCTTTGAAGCTTATCTTATATCAATAAAACATTTGTTTTAAGTTGCTCATGGATTATGAGATATATCTTGAGTACTTGAATGATACACCAAGAATCGATTGGCAATAGACTATGGGTTTGTTTCATTTATAATTCTTGGTAAAAAAATTTTCATTTCAAATTGTCATTATGCTTTAGTTTGTAAAACACCTCTTCTCATAACATTAGAAAATCAACTCCACCCTTTACTCAATGATGAGATTCAAACAAACCCAGTCGTATCCTATACTCTGTTTGAGGTGGGAGTTTGAATCGATAGATCCATTAGTCCAAGTTAAATTCTTGGGTTTCGTTCTGTACTCTTGGCATTCATTACACAAAACACAAGATTTTCGTGGTATGAAATCCCTTATGCTCTCATTTTGGCCACGCTAGGGTAACGATGAGTTTTATTCCTTTGGTATTCGCTCTGGTTGCCTTTATTTGTGAAACCCTTCATGCTCACAATGAATTTTTTCCACCTTCATTCCCTCCTGTCTGAACCCTAATGGACTTGATCATCCATATTGAGTTAGATGGCCCCCAGACTTTGCTACTGTGTGATGATGCAAGATAAGACCTTAAAAATTAGGGTTGGGTTGTGTTTCTTGAGAAGTTTCAGGGTTATATTTTATAAGAAACGCAAGAGTTCGCCCTCACGTTCGATGGGTGCAAAGATAAAGTGGGCAACATTCAATTGGAAATCACTGAGGAATTCCTGAGTGAGGCAACAAGTCTTCCCCTTTTGGGCCAAAAATGGTTTAAAAACTCAAACCAAGACGAGGTACCATGGGGTCTGTTCTTCACCTCCTGAAAAATTCAGTGCTGCGACAAAGGTATGCCGCTTTCTCTATTGAAAGATAGATGGCATGGGTTACTGCTTGTGTTAAAGAAATTTGTGACTTGTGAAGGCTGCTATGGCCTCGTCTTCCTTTATCATATAATATTACTCATGCAGTTTATCGGTTTCCAGTTAAACATGCCTTTTTACTTATAGAGGAGTTTATATAAAATGGCTAAGAGATATAAAAGGCAGAGTTTGAATTCCAGTTTATTCCACCATGGGTTAATTAGTTTGTTGTTAGTCCATCATTTGAAACTACAGGGTGACGATTGAGATACTTTCCTAACTCAAAATGGTTTTATTACATTAAACCTTGTAGAGATTCCCGTGGTTGATAAGATTATGATGGAAAGGCCTCCTGTTCCTTCCATTGATAGACCAATTTTCTTATGCAAAGAACCATGTGATAAGGTTATGCTCGATGAGCCCATGTCCAAGAAACATGATGTTGACCCTAGGGTCATTAAATCTCCTAAGCGTGAGCAATATGTTTTCCCTAATACCATTGCAAATACTGTAAATAAGCACTCGCACAAATTGTCAAAGAACAATTGAGACATAGGGTTTAAAAACAAAAGAGTTGGGAGATTAATCTCAAGGAGCTTACGAAATAAATCAAAATCTCATGTGAGCTCCATCAAATCGATCGAGGTCCATGAAAGCTCTGATTCCGAGATCGAAAAGTTCCTGGTAGAGGAGGACCCTAATTACTCTAAACCGGATCTCAGTCATACTTACGATTTTGAAAATAGCTTGCCACCATGCCTGAAACACAACAAAGATTTTCCAGGAATCAAACTCAGTCAAAAACCCACAGTGGACAATGATAGTGTTTTGACGCACAGTCATGTGTTTCCTCAACCAATTGTCCTGGATCTACAATGTGAAGTGTGTTTACTTTGGATAGGAAAATATTACAAAGATATTCTTGTCCTTCAAGCAAAGATCAAGACCCTCACAACTCATATTGACTCATTAACAAGTGAAAAACACGAACTCAAAATCAATGCACAAAGGCAAGGAAAACGCTTGAAAAGGACTGGAAATGTCATAATAAAAAATGTTAAGTGTGTCAAAGCAGTGATCAACTCTAAGATTTTATGAGTCGAATTTAGTATTCAGTTGAAAGGTAAGATTTGTTTTTATCTTACTTGTGATTTTATTTTTATTTTTCTAATTAATATGGATTGAATTAGACTTCTGTTGTTTAAAATAAGACAAGCTACAGAATCAACAGATTCTGTAGCCAGTCAATTCTCATGTAAAATTTTGGAAATTTTTGGTTAAATAAATATTTAATTTATTCATTTCGTTTTTCTTTCAGGATATGATGTATCTTGTGGTGATATAATAAGCTGGAGCATTTATGGAATTAGTTAATTAGTCATTTCCTCTTGGTTTATTTTGTAAATCAAAACAAAAACTTTTATAATCTTGGAGATACAGTTTGATATTGAGTGGCTTTATGACCCTCTATTTTTGTAATTTTGAGATCCTTTTGAGATATGATCCTATCTTAGAAGATAGGATGCTTAGTTTACCTAAACTCTTTAAATACATAGTATTTTGTAATAGAAGACATCTTTGCTGGGAGCAAGAGATGGACGGATGACTCCAAAACTTAATGAAATAACATTTTACACATTTTGGCTTTAGCCTTCTGTTTATAATGTTATAATTTGTGTTTTTTTATGCCCTGATACATGTATAGATCTGATATATTTAGATTAAGGGATTTGTGATGTGCAAGATATTATATTATTAATACCATCTACAATTTGCTTCTCAAAATATAAATGTTGTGATTATGTTTTCAATTAAAACGACAGGATTTATCTTTCGATTTTGATTGAAAAATGAAATGTACCGATTAATTTTAGATTTATCTTACAGTAATTATGTATAATCATGAGATTACAGGTTTATGTTGGTGTCTCCTCTTCAGTCATTAACACCCAAACTACCAACACATTGTTCTGAATTTATTTAGAACAATCTTAAGGTTCATTGCAGGTTTCCCTCTTAGACATGGAAACAAAACAATCCCGCCAGACCTTGGCTTGATCAAGATGATGTGGTTGTACCTGGACCCCATCACCATTTACCAAAACACCCGAAGAAATGGTTACCTAAGTTTGATCCATATTCTAAGAAAATCGCCGAAGATCACATAAAGAAATTCATGTTAGCCATTAGAATCTGAAGTGTAGAACATGAATATGTAGTATGTAGACTTTTTCCTTAAATGTTTGAGGGCAATGTCTCTATATCGTATTTCGTCCAACAACCTCACACCATTGTATCCTAGGAAAAATTCAAGTCCTATTTCCTAGAGAAGTTCGGAGATGATAAATCTCCTGAAGTCTTGGTCATGGAACTCTCCATCTTAAAGATGAACCGTAAGGAGAAAGTAAAAGATTTTAACTAAAGGTTCCTCACGTTAAAAAATTGAATCCCCACCGATGCAATGCTCGCAGAAATCCTTATTGTGGAATATTACACTAAAGCTCTACACAATAATATAGCAATTTGAGTTAAAAGGTCTAAGAAGTCAACGTTACTAGAAGTCTTCGAGGAAGCAAGTCAAATCGAAAAATATATTTTGAGCTTGAAAGATAATCTTAGTAATGAGGCAGAAATAACCCCGCCTTCAAAAAAAAAAGTAGAAATTCTTCCTAGGCATCCCCAAACCAAAACACAATTAGAAACCTCAGACTTATAAAGTTTACAAAAGGTCTTCCAAACATTATCGAATCAAGTCGTAGACTTGAGGAGATCAGCTGAAGAAACATCTTCGAGCAGAGGAAGTTACAAACCTCCTTTCATAAAACCTGTTCCCTCAAACCGACCGAATCCAATCCCTGAGGGTATGAATTTTGAAAGCTTACAATACGCTATATAGACTATCCTTGAAGCACATGATAACTTAGTTCCCCCTAAGAATTCCGAAGATGTAGTTGAAGAAGAAACAATTGAAGAAGAGGAATCATCTCCCAATGTCTTCAGACATTTTTCCAGAGTATTTTTCAAGCCAATTTTGAAACTGTCCATCCTTACAACACCAGAAGAAAAACTCAAAGTAAACCCTCTTCCGAAATAAGTGCCAATGTGCCTCCAAAACAATTTAAACAAACTGAAACAAAACAGAATTCAACAGCCCCAAGTTTAGAATA
>SNQJ01S0288114.1:0-10881 GCA_010110895.2 Picea sitchensis | reverse complement strand
AAGTGCTCATTGAGAATAGACTAATATTTATTGTCCAACTATTATTAAGGGATAATAATAGTCGGCATACATCTATAAATAGAATTCGCTCACCATATATAAATAGACATCATCTATAAACAAAATTTTCTCATCATCTAAAAATAGACTTCCACCTAAAAATATCTCGAGGCTCCATCCTAGTGTAGGTGCATAATTTTCACTAGGATCTTCTTATGGAATCTCAACAAAAAGAAGGTGTTGCTGGAAAAGGTTGAGTAAACTTTGAAGAATGTTGCATATTTATTGACAAAGTCTGTGAGCACAGAAAAGTTCTCCTCGTGTAGAGTAACAATAGGCATTGTTGCCCTGGATTGTTGACTATATAACCCTGCAAACCCCTGGATGCAAAGAAAACAACAAGTGGGAGAATGTTGGGTATATTTTATATTCTTTGCATGTGTGTGTGTGGGCGCGTCAGGTTCGACAACTACATCTAACGATCCCTCTAGTAGTGCTCTTTTTGTCGTGTGCGATGAGCGCTTCCTAGGGGGGTCCTAGGGGGGGCCAAGTATGGCCCCCCTGGTTACACGCAACGTTCGACACGGGGCGGTATCCCGGGGCAGCGTCCCATAATTGTTTTTGGGCGGTTTTCTATTTTTAGCGGATTTTGCTATTTTTAGCAGTTTTCTAAATTAATCCCTGATTAAGGGATTAGGGTTTTGGTATATACAGAATACCTAAACACATTGTATATATTGTATGGTGAATGGTGAAATTCAATATAAGGAAAATAAGAAAGGCTTTCCCCGATTGAGGGTTTCTGGTATAAATATTTGTGTACTATGTGTATGAGCCATTGATTAATTTCTGTTTTGCTTAAGAATCTATATGCATTGCTTTACCTCACAAGTTTAAAACTTACATTTTATGCATAATTGACAACTACATTAGATATATTACATGAGTGTCCTATCACAAAAAAACCATGAAGATTACATCATTCAAACAATAATCTTAAAAGTGTCCTCTATCTTATACAAAATTCTATAGTAGTATCAATTAGATTCAAGGTTAATCAATTGTGTACCCATCTTGGAGTATCGATATAATCTAGGTTCCATTATCTAGTCTTAACCCATATTTGGATAGTTTGTTTGCTACCCCATTCATGTCGTTTTATATGTGATACAAAGAGATGTGAGAGAACATTGTAATTACAAGATGTACATAATCATACAATGGTTGTGTTATCACCATAACAATTTTCATATCAGGATCCAAATTTCGGAAATTTAGAGAAATGCTATATCACTGTGGAAGTATGATAGTTTGGGTGGTTGGGCTATATCCAATGGCATATACACAAATGTAGCGGAGGAACAAAAGGTATAACTCGACGGACTGCCGATCTTGAAGAAGCTTGGATCAATGGCTAAGGCACATATCGGAGAATGAAGCAGCGCAAAAGATAATTATTCGAAGGCGGGCTGGGGAAACCATTATGGTTTCGTTCGTGGATGCATGGCGACACCAGTGGTACATCGGGGAAAAAAGAGGTCTACTCAAAACCATTTTTTCCAACACCTGATATCGGAAGTTGATGGTGTTATCACCTGTTGATATGCATTTTATTTTTCCAAAGCATCTTGTCCTTGTGTTATTTTTCCGCTCAGATTTTCTAAATTTTTCACTAGCTCCGTCAAGCTCCCATCACCTAAATCCTTCACCCAATGGATCATCCAAAAAAATCATGTACTCCACGAGTCAAAAGTTGGCAAATATCCAAAGTTTATACCTAGCCTTAATTCTTATCTAAATCCCTTAGTTCCATCACTTCATTCATTTTTACCCTTATTTTCATATTCCCGTTGAAAATAAAAAAAAAATATGCCTTTTATTAAGCACCCTCATCCTATCCACAAAGTCATGTGTTAAGCCTAATATGCCCAAATTCCTTCGAAAATAGAAAAAAAGGGGTTTTTCATTATTAATATAAATATTTTTATATTTATATTAATATTTAATTTATGAAATCATGTCAAATCATGGGAACAAATCTCAATTTATAATGTGGAAAAGTCAAATGTTGGATGGAGGGATCATATGGGAGGTAAAGAAGTTTGGATTAAACTACTTTAGCCCAAGCCCGATATAATAAATGTAAACATTTATCATATGTTTTATGTGCGGCATTTTTCCAGGAGTACATTTCAATAATGATTATGGAATTTCCAATAAAAGAAATTCTTCCTCAGGGTGAAATTGTTTTACAAAGGTAAAATTCACGTTTTACAAATTAAAGACATCAATGCTTATTTCCATGCAAAAGGTTTAAATGGGAATATGCACGGTAAACTGGAAAAAACACACAGTAAATGTTTTCTCACAGTGGAACAGTAAATTGGAAAAACATTATACAATAAATGTTTTTTACAGGGAAATGGTAACAATAAATGTTTTTTACAATGAAATGGTGAATTGGGCAAACAAGACATGGTCTAAATTGGAAAAACATTACACAATAAATGTTTTTTACAGGAAAATGGTAACAGTAAATGTTTTTTACAATGAAATGGTGAATTGGGCAAACAAGACATGGTCTTAAAAACCATGGGCATGAATTGAATTATGGAAATTTAACTCTACAGGATAGAAAAAATATTTGGGAATTATTTTTATTTCAAATATATTATTCCCAAATGTTTAATGAGAATATGGATAAATGCAATTATATTTGAAATATTATGAGTGACATTTCAAAGAGAACATGGCAAAGGAAGGAGCTGGAGCGTCAGAGGAATCTGCAGGGATCATGAAATGTTTTTTTTCTGAAAACTGTCATTTGTAATCATTGTAGAAGCTGAAATGTTTCATTTCAGTTATTGTAATCGGTTGCACACTGAAGGAACTCGAATTGTATAAGTGTTAGAGGTTCTAAGTGTATTAAATATGGGCAGAGGTGCAAGGGCACAATTCTGGTGGTTCTGGACTCCATTGTAATTTTCTAGGGATGAATTGAATACATATGCAGCAGCTTTGAAGTCTCTATGAAAAGATTCTAATGGTGGTGATATGAGTCTTGTCTTCACTCATTGTATGTGTTTCCTGTGATCTCTTATTCCATATACATTTTTCTTCTATTTAAATTGGAGATTTAAAGGCCCAGAATTCATCATTTGATGCCCTTGGCTTAAGCAATTTAAACTTTGTATGTTTCTTCTTAGCTAATTGAAAATTCATTTCCGTAATGCGATGATGTAGTTACTTGTTTCCTCTTTCCTCTTACCACTCTAATTTATTTTAAGTTACAACTCAAATTCATTGCCTCATTTAGTCTTTATCCTCTGGAGAGTTCTATCGGTTGATCATTGTTTTCATTCAATTTCAGAATTTTGACTCCATAGCCCTGTGTGTCCCTCCTCTTCTTGGCCAACAAACTTTATAAAAATCCCCAAACAAACCAAATCTAGCCACTGATTTCCATAGATATACTTAGTGACACGAGAGAGCCCTCTCTGATTTGAGTAGGCTAGTGCCTCAGCTCTAAAGTTGGTTGAAAAAGTTACCCATGTCATTTGTTTGACAGCCGGACAGATTTACAGGGTGCTAACATTTTGGCGTCATTGTCGGGGACAAACTTGAAAAAATTTCCCTGGGAAGAACGACATGGTTGAGTTCTAAGGTCTGAGAGCAGCAGACACTTAGGCAGATATTGGTTGTATTCCTGCTCTAGCGACTCCACACATCAAAAAATCAGTTTGAAGGTGATTCCACTGGTAGAAGAATCCAAAAATTTAAGTTTTCATTAGCGACTCCACTCTCAATGCAGAATCCAACTTCCAAAACATCGTTGGCAACTCCATTGATCGAAGATGAGTTCAATATCTGCAAGGTATGATCCAATGAATCGATCTCATATTCATGGATTTCCAAATCGTATTCCTCATATAAATTGGCAAAAATATTTGCCTAAATTCGAAGATGGGAAAGGAAATGATGTTGCCTTGCACTTGATTAGATTTCACATGCACATATGTAAATTGGGGCTTGAATTTCATGAGGATTGTTTGATGAAAATGTTTATGGCTACTTTAGAGGGGAAAGAAAAATTATGGTATGAAGGTTTAAAACCAGGCAACTTATACTCTCTTAAAGATTTCCATATAACATTCTTTAAGCATTATGGAGAATCTAATCCTTCATCCTTGGTGTTTGAAGATTGTTGTGAGTTTTGTGAACATTTCATTAAGTACCTTAAAAATGTTTTTGGTGATGAAGAGTGTACGAATGATGAAATCATAGAAGCCCTTTATGAATATCCAACCCAACAACAAATAGTAGCCCCTCCTTTGGTTGAAGATGGACCTAATCAAGAAATTGTTGCTAAAAGTCATTTTCCTTCTCTTGAACTTGATGAATATATTCAATAAGATTTTCAGCAAGACAAAGTGTTTCAAGGTTGTCTTTCTTCCCATATGAATGATGTGGTTGATCAAATTCTAAGTGGCCTAGACATGGATGAGGATTCTGAAACTGCATCTATGGAAACTTCAAGCAATGAAAAAACAAATGACATAGAGTTTCAGGAAAGAAGAAAAACAGTATATGCCACTTTCCAATCAGAAATACAGAAATATAATAAAGAGGCAGTGATTTTATTTGATTCATTGGAAAATCATGATTTTGAAAATGCATCCATGGGAACTCCAGACTGTGAAATAGTGCATGCTATTAGCTTTTCACATTTGCAAGAAGATTATGAGCAGGAACTTATTTCCATTCATTCATTTGAAAGTCAAAATGGCAGTCCTTAAACAAATTTCCAGAAGTTTAATGAAACCAAATCCGAATTGTTTGATGAACAAGAGGATAGCCTTGATGCACATAATATGGCTGTCATATTTGAAGATGTTCAAGAATGTATGAATGTTTTTTTTGTGATGCATGGAGAAGTAGACAAACCTATTGCTACCATTTCATTTGAAAATGTTCTCAAAGAAGAAGAAATAGAGCAAGAACAACAAACACTTACGAAAGAGTCTTGTATTTATTTTTTTGTTCATCAAGAAGAAATGTTTTTTCATGGTTTTCGAGATCCCGTGGCCATCCTCTTACAGTCTTTAGTGAATGAGGAGTTTGTTTCATTCATAAGCTCAGGTTTTGGATTCAAATTTTGTTTTCAACTGCCATATTTTACATTCGTCTGCCTTCTTAAGAAAGATGTGAGCAGAGAAAAATTGGGAAGCCAATTTCTTGATTGGTTGCATTGGCACTTTAGCATCACTTGATTGAGCATTCATTTCAGCATTTTTAGAGTAGGTAGGAGTGTGCGAATAATCTTGTTGGTCAAGAATTTTTCAGTTTGGACTTCCAGTAGTATGTACAGTCATATTTTAGTAGTGTATTCAGTGTTCAATATCCAGTTGAGAGCAGTGTGTAGAGTTTGGTTTCCAGCAGACACTGGTGACATGACAGAGAAGGGTACACACACATGTTTTGGGAGCAACCCAATGGATCAGGCACCGATTCTACGAGTTCTTTGCTACCTCGCAGAGAGGATAGCATCCCCAGTTGGAGCCAATGTTATCACTATAACAATTTTCATATCAGGATCCAAATTTCAGAAATTTATCGAAATGATATATCACTGTAAAAGTATGATAGTTTGGGGGCTCGGGCTATATCCAGCGGCATATAGACAAATGTAGCGGAGGCGCAAAAGGTATAACTCGGTGGATCGCCGATCTTTAAGAAGCCTGAATCAACGACTAAGGAACATATCAGAGAATGAAGCAGCGCAAAAGATACTTATTCGAAGGTGGGATGGGGAAACCATTCTGGTTTCGTCCGTGGGCGCGTGGCGACACCAGAGGTACGTCGGGGCGAAAATAGGTCTACTCAAAACCATTTTTTCCAACTCCAGATATAGGAAGTTGATGGTGTTATCACCTGTTGATTTGCATTTTATTTTTCCAAAGCATCTTGTCCTTGTGTTATTTTTCCACTCAGATTTTCTAACTTTTTCACTAGCTCCGTCAAGCTCCCATCACCTAAATCCTTCACCCAATGGATCATCCAAAATAGTCATGTACTCCACGAGTCAAAAGTTGACAAATATCCCAAGCTTATACCTAGCCTTAATTCTTATCTAAATCCCTTAGTTCCATCACTTCATTCATTTTTACCCTTATTTTCATATTCTCGTTGAAAATAAAAAATATGCCTTTTATTAAGCACCCTCATCCTATCCACAAAGTCATGTGTTAAGCCTAATATGCCCAAAGTCCTTCGAAAATAGAAAAAATGGGTTTTTAATTATTAATATAAATATATTTATATTTATATTAATATTTAATCCAAAAATTAATTTATGAAATCACGTCAAATCATGGGCACAAATCTCAATTTATAATGTGGAAAATTCAAAGGTTGGGGCATTTTTCCATAAACAAATTTCAATAATAATTATGGAATTTCCAATAAAAGAAATGATTCCTCGCGATGAAATAGTTTTACAGAGGTAAAATTCATGTCTTACAAATTAAAGACATTAATGCCTATTTCCATGCAAAAGGTTTAAATGGGAAGATGCACATGAATGAAGACTTGGATAATTCTTTATCCAAATATTTACAGGAGTAAAAGAAGAAGATAGAAGGCATTTTACCAAAGACGGTAGAAAAAACACACAGTAAATGTTTTCTCACAGTGGAACAACAACTTGGAAAAACATTACACAGTAAATGTTTTTACAGGGAAATGGTAACAGTAAATGTTTTTTACAATGAAATGGTGAATTGGGCAAACAAGACATGGTCTTAAAAACCACGGGCATGGATTGAATTATGGAAATTTAATTCTACAGGATACAAAAAATATTTGAGAATTATTTTTATTTCAAATATATTATTCCCAAATGTTTAATGAGAATATGGATAAATTAAATTATATTTGAAAGATTATGAGTGACATTTCAAAGAGAACGTGGCAGAGGAAGGAGTTGGAGTGCCAGAGGAATCTGCAGGGATCATGAAATGTTTTTTTTTTTCTTCTGAAAACTGTCATTTGTAATCATTGTAGAAGCTGAAACGTTTCATTTCAGTTATTGTAACCGGTTCCACACTGAAGGAACTCGAATTGTATAAGTGTTAGAGGTTTTGAGTGTATTAAATATGGGCAGAAGTGCAAGGGCACAATTCTGGTGGTTCTGGACTCCATTGTAATTTTTTGGGGTTGAATTGAATACATATGTAGCAACTTTGAAGTCTCTATGAAAAGATTCTAATGGTGGTGATATGAGTCTTGTCTTCACTCATTGTATGTGTTTCATGTGATCTTTTATTCCATATACATTTTTCTTATGTTTAAATTGGAGAGTTAAAGGCCCAAAATTCATCATTTGATGCTCTTGGCTTAAGCAATTTAAACTTTGTATGTTTCTTCTTAGCTAATTCAGAATTCATTTCCGTAATGTGTTGATGCAGTTATTTGTTTCCTCTTTCCTCTTACCACTTTGATTTATTTTAAGTTACAACTCAGATTCATTGCCTCATTTAGCCTTTATCCTCTGGAGAGTTCTATCAGTTGATCATTGTTTTCATTCAATTTTAGAATTTTGACTCCATAGCCATGTGTGTCCCTCCTCTTCTTGGCCAACAAACTTTATAAAAAACCCCAAACAAACCAAATCTCGCCATTGATTTCCATAGATATACCCAGGGACACGAGAGATCCCTCTCTGAGTTGAGTAGGCTAGTAACTCAACTTTAAAGTTGGTTGAAAAAGTTACCCCTGTCGTCTGTTTGACAACCGGACAGATTTATAGGGTACTAATAGGTTGTAAAGTGAAATTCCTCAATACTATTTCCTTGTGCATCCATTGAATAACCAAGAGCGAATTACCAAATAATTGAATTTGTGATACACCAAACTCTTGGGCCAGCCTCAAAACTAATTTGAGAGTTGTCAATCCACAATGATTATTAGTTTCCTGGCATATTACAACTTTGAATGAAATGCTACTATTTGAACATTTGAAGAAGCACCATTAAAATATGCCCATGTGATGTCCATATTAATTACCTCTTCTTTCAACTCATGGAGGATTTGTTTATCTTGAATTTGTGGGTAATCACATTTGATAGGTAATGTCTATTTTCCCTCAAATAGCTTAAGGTTCCTAGCTAACTAGACTCCCCAAGCTATGTTAAGAGGAACAACTCTTATCTTCTTGGTATCCTTTTTTGTATACGAGGATCTAAATGCCTCTTCTTGTTTTCTCCTTCCTAGGCAATTATTAATCCAATCATCCTTTCCACCTCTTTTTATACCTCTTTTGTATAAGGATAAGCCATAATTAAATGTATAATGGTTTATTATGCTTTTTGACATAAGCTAAACCAAACAAGACCCATGCAAATTTTCTTTTGTAGAACCTTTGAGGTGGGATCCTTATTGTTTAATATTAACCACATCAAATTTTGGTTTTGAAGGGCGTCTTAATTTCCATATGGTTTGCCACCACCAAACATGTTTTCCCTCCTTTCCTTCCTCAACAAGAGATTTATAACCTATTATGGAACATAGGTTCCAACTAGATTAAGTGACCATACTAGTTGATCATCATCTTCTCGTATTTTAACATTACTATATTTTAATGTGTCGGTGTATCTTTTTGATGCCTTAGCATATTCTTCCCCCAACCCAATCTCCTCCCAATTCAACCAATTTTGTTGCCAATTTGTCAACCTTTTCCATCTCACAACCTATCTAAGAATATAATAATCATTACTTATCTCCTAAATCATCCAAGGAAGTAATATTTCATTCATTTTTTGCTTATCCATGGATCAATGCCAATTTGTACTTTGTCTCCTTTACTAACTTGCCAAATCAACCAGTTTCCCACAAAATGAATTGTTGAGTTGAAATCTTTCCATATAATTGAGGCACTATGAACTTGTTTTACAAGATTCTTTACCCAATCCTCTACAGAATCAGGATACTTGGCTCTTATTACCTATACCCACAACGCTTTTCCTTGAATTAATCTCTAGAAAAAAAAAATCTACAAGAACCTTGGAGAAGAGAAAGGGGTTTTTTAAACCCTGGACTCCTTTTTCTTTTGGTAAAGCCATCTTTTTCCATGAATCTAGAATAAGTCCTTTCTTATTTTGATTGCCTAACTGATAAATTCATAGAATAATCTTCTAATGAATTACAGTACACCTTCCAGAACCTAAGCAAGTGATATCCAGTATATCAGAATCATTTCTAGGACTCTGTTTACTAGAACCAGATAACACCCTTTAGAGAGCCACCGCTTACACTATGTATTTAACTTTTTTTCCACTTTGGAAATAAACCATTTCCCACCACATTTTTTGTATAGGTTTGGATTCATATAGAAACCCAAGTACTTCAACCCATGATCTAGATATGCCAATTGGTTGGGAAATAATTGACTAAAATAGTTATTTTTCTACTTGGTTATACCCCACAAGGATATTTTTCAAGGTTTATTTTCATACATGTTGTCTTACAGAATAAATCAATATACCTTTTAACTTCTGAATTACCCATCTTGTTCCCTTACAAAAAATAAAGATATGATCTACAAATAGTAGATGTGTGATATTACAAGTTGTTCCAGTGTTCACCCCTTTGAAACTACCATTTTTTTATGCCTCTTTTATTAACCTACTCAACTCTTCAAAAATTAAAAGGAAAATGAGAGGAGATAAGGGACGACCTTGTCTCAGATCTCTTCTTTCCCTGAAGAAAGGGGATGTTTCTCCATTTATTAAAATAGCAAAAGATATTGAAGTAATGTAACTCATCACCCATGCAAAAAACTAATGATAGAAACCCAAGTGTAAGTATAAGGTAAAGCCATATTACCCTATCATATTCTTTGGATAGGTCTACTTTAATGACCATTGATATTTGGTTATGTTGATGGGGTGGAAATTCCCTTCAATAGCAAGGGGTGCTCCCTAGTACACGACCCCAATTAGACTATACATTGTTTGGTTTAGGAGACCCATCCGTATTTTGGCCCGGTTGCCATTACTAGTTCTTGGGGGATGGTTGGATGGTTTGCAAATGTAGATGTAGATGTATACTATCTAAATGCACAAATGAAATCTAATCTACTCTATCCTATCCTACCCTATCTAGGAGAAAACTATCGTAGCCAAATGAGTAGCCAAAATGAAACTAACTCTACAAATAACTTCACTCAAATAGTTGTTATGAAGAGGTAAAGTTAGACAACATATGCACAAAAATACAAAACCATAATAATCTAGATAATATTAATGCATACATTAACAACTCATATTCTCACGACATATAGATAAGAAAGAATAACAAAGTTGTAATAAAAATAATGATTGCTTAAGAAAACAATAGACAATCTGCTGCAAATAGTTTACAACAAACAACAATGTACATAAGTTCTTCTCTCTATCAAAATGGCCCTGAGGGCTTTTCAATATTAATTAAAACTGTATTTTCTCTTAAAATAGTTTCTTGAGTGTATACAATGCTTGAAGAGCCCCTTACAAGATGGCATTCTTCCTTTATTTATATGTAACTATTCAAAGGTTAGTCATCATTTGATCAAAATGTGGTATTTGGGTAAATATCTTCAGTATTATAGCCAATTATGCTCCATCAACCACTTCATTCCACCTTCTGATACTGATTTTTCCATGAAGTGGTAGGAGATGGATTTACTTGTTAGGTTTGTAATATCTTCTAAACCCATGTCTTTTCCCACTACCAAAATGATCTTCTCCATATACCTTCTAACAAATTTCCTCTTTTTATTCCTCCATCCATATGGATTTTAAACTAGTTTATTAGCTCTAGGCTCTCCTAAACCCTCACAAGCCA
>SNQJ01S0288112.1:0-10882 GCA_010110895.2 Picea sitchensis | reverse complement strand
CCAAACAATTTATTAGTATTCCAAATACCAATGATTTTCATTGTAATATTTACAAAAGTTCACAAATGTTTTTAGATTTGTTTACACTTAGCCTTTCAATCACGACTATCAATCCATTGATTAATTGCAAGGAAGATATCATTATCTGCATATACATTATCAACAATCATCTTTGCCTTATCATACTTATTTTTATTACTCTATTTTTTCTGAACAAAATTTTCTTGTAGTCCATCCTTAAGTGACTACTTCAAGTTGCAACTCTCTTGTTGCAATTCCTAACAGCTACTGAAATGTTATCCACCTCATGAGTTAGTATTAACTACCTCATATTAGTTGTTAACATGGCCATTTATATTAATATAATGTATACATGCATTTCTAAAATTCATTACATGAAGTCTCCAAGCATACACACTCTATGTTAGAATACATGAGTGCAAAATTACCATTGCTACACTATGCATGAGTGCAACTCTCCATGCATATCCATTCAATGCACTCTTGCATTGATTTCATAATGCCATTTGTCTAAGTCATTTATTTCACCATAGGGAATTGGGAGGTCTGACCAATGCCTCAATACTATTGATGTTTGGACAACATCAGGAAGACATTCTCTTAGATTAATAATTAATAATATAATATTGATTATTAAATAATATATATAAATGATAATAAAAAATAGTTATTGATTATACAAGAGACACATCCTTTCATGGATGGTCACCATATGTTCTCTATATATGGAACACTCATCATTGTAATAATATATCGAATATACATATCATCTCATATACAAAAAATCAACATGGTATCAGAGTTGGTCTGGCTTGAATCCCTCCTAGGAGGGCCCAAGGAAATGAAAACCTATGAGAGATAGGTGAGAGTAGAATGATTTGAGAGTGAGTTAGTGCTATGTGTTTGTAGTTTTTTGTTGTAAATTGATTTTCCATAAGAAATGTGAAATAGCCGAGATGTCGTCCACTCTATGATGGAGTCGTCATCAAAGTGAGAGAAGGAGTCAATTTTCTAAAGGTGCAGCCCATGTGGGTGATTTGCCATGCTGGAAGAAGAAATATTGACACAACATTGTGTTTTGGAGCTGTAGGCGATAAGAAGGCTCTCAACACTAAAGTTTTTGGGACGAAGATCTCTCACACTCAAAATATGTATGTGAGGAAATGAAATTATTGATGGCAGTAGGTATTGTTAATTTTGATGGAATCGGTGAAAAATATTCCCGTGCAGAAACACATGATGCAAGGGATCGCAATATATTTTGATGAAATCGTTCAAGAACTACTTTTTCTCTGCATTTTTCTAGAGGGGAGAAATTTTCTTATTATTATTGAACAATAATTCTCCCTTCATGTTCTGATTCCCCTCCTCTGTAGATGTTCGAAAGTTTTAGGACCTATCGTTGTGGTAGATGGTTCCTCCAGCCAGGTCGATACTGATGTGTGGGCATCGCCAGGGAGATGAGGGAAAAAGGGCATGAGGATCTGCAACTGGTTAGTTTAGAACTCAACCTATGTATATGGATTTGTAGTGCACCCTCAACATTTGTAGCGATAGAACAAGTATGCAAGGAAGAATAAGAGAAGATATTGAAAAGATGGTAGAACTTGCTAGAAATTTATGTGAATTCCGCATAACTATTTACCTTAGATTTTCCATCGTGTGAACAATTGCAATTATCCATTTAATCGATTCATGATGTGGATTCTAGTGTTGCTACTAAATTGGAAGAAATGATGGCTTGAGGATGAGGAATGATACGATTTGGATTTGGATTCATCACTCACATTTCCCACGATGACTATGGAGAGAGAAGAGAGGATGGTAGATCTATAAAGGATCAATAATCTGTACGCCGTGATGAAGGACCAAAAATATCCTTAGAATATTCTAAAGGGCTCTTCATTTCTCCCTAGTCTCATATTAGGTTGAGTTGTGTCTTTTGATAATCATCAGTTTGAAAGGGTGCGATTATCAGTGGTAATCCTTGCTCAAGCCAACAATATCGACAACGAAAACCCCCTTCTCTTCACTAAATACAAATGCCCAGTGTTGGCCGTCATTGGCATAGTATGTATTCATATTCACGATACAAAATATCAGATGGGTTTAGTCAACTTAATTGACTCGTTCCTTGATTTCGAGGGCATAGATCAGATAATTAACAGTCATGATGGAGTCATGGAATCTTTATCTTCTTACATACTGCAACCCAGCCACCAATGCTTTTCCACGAGCAGAGAAAAATTATCTAAATTTCTCTGCGTGATCATGTTACTCTAGGGCACAGAGGATGGAATAAGGAAGCCCAAAATATCACAGGACAATATTGGTGATAATGAGCCTCATGTCTACATTGAATTTTCATTAGAACTCACGACCCTTGCAGGGCTTGTGAGTCGATTCTTCAAGATATTGGAATATGCAATGAAACCAGAGAGTGAAAAATGTTATGATTTCCATGGATGGGTTGTGATGGGTGAGATAATGTCCCGACCAGAGTAATATCTTGGTGAAATAATGATTAATTATTTGGATCTATTACTTACCGCATTTTGTGTATTGGATTTGCGGACATGTGGAAAAACATATGAGATTTAAGTCACCCACAATGAATGTGGTGGAAGAGAGGAATGTGGACTTCATCTTGACGTTCTTTAGACGGTTAGATGAAGGAACTAATACATTGGTTTCATGAAGAAACCTCAATATGTCTTTGGGTACATTGGTTCCACGAGGGAACCTCAATGTGTACTAGAGAAAATATTGGTTCCATGAGGGACTTGGTTAGTGGAGAGTGAGATCACGACATGGTAGGTAGTGTGATCTATTTTGAAGTCAAGACTCAAAGGGAATCATCTAGCTCATGCAAAGAATAAAACATGGAGGGAAATACGTTCCAAACATGATGTCATGAAGTGACATCACCATAAATGATGCTTAGAGATAGTTAGTCTCTAGGAGCAATGTATCTACTAGGACGAGACCATGCCAAATATCAGAGATTTTTCAGTGACCATGAACATAAGCTATGGTGATGGACCCTATGATGGAAGAAGAATCTGATGTAAGGACTTCCAGGAGGAGAAGTTGGCAACAATCTCGACACATGAGTCAATCCATTAGATGTTGAGGAAGCATGCGTGGCAACAATTCCAGTGTATCTAGAGGCACTCCCATAGGGGAGGTGATCTTGCATCAAGGAAAATATTGACAAAGAAGTATACATTGAGAAACCGAAAGGTTTCGTGATACATAATAAAAGATCTCATATGTGTGTGCAGGAGTTGAAAGAATACCATGGACTCAAAGGCCAAGGAACAGAGCTTGGTATGTGAGGATTGATGGATAGTTGATGAGTTTGGGCTTCAAAACAAGTGTTGTTGATCTAACTTATAGGTATTTGTTAATGGTAAGTCCATGATTTTGGTCATCTACATTGATGATTTATTCCCTCAATTACTGCAATTATTCGAATGAAATTATGTTGGACTCACGAGTTTGAGATGAAAGGACCTTGGTATGATGCACTACTTCTTGGGACTAGAGGTGTGCATTAGGCAGCCCATTAGAGATATTCATGAGTGGGAAATTGCACAATTTGAAGGAATGTGAATAAGTTTGGGATGTTGAGCTGTAAGCCCTTGGCTACACCAATGGTGACAAACGCTAAAGAGAAACTAAGTGTGTCTTCTTTCAATTTATTGAGATTTATCGACCCTATACATATGCTTCAGTTGCATCATTGATGTATCTAGTTAAAACAAGACCAAATATTTTCTATGAAGTGAATTCACTTAGCCAGTTTATGAGTGACCAGAGACACACTGGATTTTTTTGTGAAGCATGTGTTGAGATACTGCGAGGCACAGTGGACATGGTATGAGATATACTTCAAGTATTGACATAAGATTACAGGGATATAATAACTCTGATTGGGAAGGGATCATGAGTGGACGGGAAGAGAACCTTCGGGTGTTTCTCCACTTTGGGATCTACCATGGTTTCACGGTGTAGCAGGAATTTTTTGTGGCTTTGAGCATCCACGGAATAAAGGTACACATTTCATTGGAGGTGTGGCCTTGTGTCTTCACAAGCTGCATGGCATTTGGACATGTGATGGGATTCCACAGTAATTCATGTGATAACTAGAGTTGTGTGAAGTTCTTTGAGAACCATGTGTTTCATTATATGTTGAAGCACATTGAGGTCAAGTACCATTTCATCTGAGATGTGGTGCATAGGAAGGAAGTATTGTTGTAGTACCTTCCTATAGATGAGGAAGGGATGTTGATGTTCTTACAAAACCCTTTACTAGGACAAAGAGTTCAGTGCCGATTAATGAGACTGGCATGGTGGAGAATTTCTCCCTATTTGAGGGGTGGTGATGTTCATGACTTCTGAGGGAATTCGAGGAGATCGCCTCCTCTTTGGCCGATTTGAGTTGATTTGTGAGGGACACTTATCCTTGAAGGGATAAGTGGGTTTGGTCTTATATCCAAACATCCCTTGTGGAGAGAACATGAATTTTATGTCAAGGGAGTTAATCTTGATGTCACACACTATGGGGGTTGACCCTAAGTGTATTTGAGGGTAGCCTCCTAGAGTCCACATGGGAGTGCCATGTGTGATAGACATTCTCCATGTCGTGCTCCTCGTGGTAGGTTGAGTTGATCTATAGGGACACTTATTTGAGAGGAATAAGTGGGTTTGGGATTATATCATAATGTCCCATGTGGAGCATGAGGAAATGTCAAGGGATTTAAATTTGATGTCACACACTACGGGGAGTTAACCCTAATAAGGTGTTTCTAGAAGGAGTAGTCTCTAGAATTCCACATGGGGAGTGCCATATGTGACAAATGTTTTGCTACTACAGTTTATTGTACCACTAGTAGTGAATGTGTGTCACTAGAAATGAGTATTTGTGTGCTACTAGTTGATTCTACATATTATTAGGTGGACTACTAGATGAGACATCATGGAAAGATATCTCCCCTAGATAAGAGGGAGTGTTGATGTTTCAACTTGTTGGGTGAACCTTCTCCTAGATTGGGTTGTAGACCAAGGGGAGATAAGACAAGTTATCATAAAGGTTACTTATTGGTAAATGGGCCCGGTAGTCCTTTCTTGATCCTTGACAAGGAGATAATACAAACTTCGAGGTTCTTGAGGGTGATTTCCATTCAATGGGATTAGCATCATGATGAAATTCACTCACAAGGATTTTTGTGGTGAGAGCGACCTCGGTATAGTCTTTGTCCTAGTCCTTGGTTATTTGGCATGGAATGATAAAGACTCAAGATTGTAGATGCTATTACATGTGGACCCAAAGTGAGCATGATATTGAGGAGAGAATCAATTGGCTCAAAGGGAGAATATGAAGGAGTTTCTGGTTTTAGGTGGGAGATATCTCCAAAGATTAATGAAGTGTCATCCAGGAGTCTAGGGTGAAGTTTGTATACTTAGGAGACAAGCTTGGCGTACGGAGAATGTCTCCCTCGTTGAGGAGGGAGTGTTGATGTTTGGACAACATTGGGAGACATTCTCTTAGATTAATAATTGATAAATATAATTATTGATTATTAAATAATACTTATATTAAATGACTAATAATAAATAGTTATTGATTATCCAAGGGATGCATCCTTTGCATGGATGATCACCATATATTCTCTATATGGACACTCATCATTGTAATAATATATAGAATATACATATCATATCATATACAAAAAATCAACAAATGCATCCTCCACACACTTCCCATTTCCTTCTTAGCCATTTGGATACCTTCCTTTCAAACACAGACTTCACCCAAAGGTAAATCTGATTGCTCTTTGGTGTTATCACAAGGTTCAGGTCAAACATAAGTGGAAATGGAAGAGAGTTCCCTAGATACTTGGTGTGGCACTATATCCTTTTCAAATCCAAACGTATTTATGACCCTCATACATGGTAAGCTTTACCTATCGATGAATTTTTTTATAACATGTTATACCACTTGATTGCTTTGGTTGTGACCGCAACCAATAAAAATCATGACATGATATTGTGTCACATGAATGCACTCAAATCCTAACAACTTTTGTTTTTAATTCAGAACCTTGGTCTTAGCATACTACATGGTATATAATCCATTAATGCATTCAAAATCATACCACAATGTCATTTTATAAATAGACACTGGCTGAGGTGATTTTCACCTAAATCCTCTCAGTAACTATGCAATGAAAATACATAAAGACATTCAGCTACCTGGAGTTTTCATTAAATGAATTTAATGCTGATTAGATGGTAGCGATTGGAGCTTCAGACCTCTTCACAACCTTACAATCAACACCTTTGCTCCAATGTTGCTTCCTTCAGCTATGGAGGCATTCCATAATGAAACAACCTCATAAGTAACCTTTAGGCATGCCATGTAGACTAAATATTTCTTTCATGGCACAACATCTATCATTACCACTTTCCTATTCATATCTACATATAACATCAGACTAATCCTAGTCTTTAACATGTTGTTATCTGGGTTTGATAAATGTCGTTTCAATGCATGTTATATCATATCTATCACAACATGCTCCATTATTTCCTTGCATTTTGATATTCTTGTGCTATGTATGGCTATCCAATAGGACACAACATAATTGCTTCCATACTAATTTACAACAACCTTTTTCATCATGTACAAGTTTCTTTGTTGTTTCGAACTGTCTTCATGAAATCACTTTGCGCCTTGATTGCTTTAAGTCCTGACATATTTTAACCATTTTAGGAGCTTCCAGGCCTCCTTTCACAACCTTTTAATCAACACCTTTGCTCCATGTTGCTTCCTTCATATGGAGGCATTCCATATGAAACAACCTCATAAGTAGCACTGGAAGCCATAGACTAAATATTTCTTTCATGGCACAACATCTATCATTACCACTTTCCTATTCATATCTACATATAACATTAGACTAATCCTAGTCTTTAACATGTTATACAGTTTTGATAAATATGCATTCACTAATGCATATTTATATGCACTAAAAATCCATCTTTAACATGCTCATTATTTCATATGCATTTGATATTCTTGTGCTATGTATGGCTATCCAATAGGACACAACATAATTGCTTCCATACTAATTTACAACAACCTTTTTCATCATGTACAAGTTTCTTTGTTGTTTCGAACTGTCTTCAATTCTCACTGTAATCACTGCACATGATTACTTTAAGTCCTGAGCATATTTTAACCATTTACACTTGTCTACATAGCATTTTCCAGTGACATACTATACCGATATTAAATTTCAGCATTCATTATTTCCTAGATCTCTCCGACCCAGCACATGCATGGCTACATTACATATCTAGTCACACTCTCTTATTGATATTGGGTCTTCCACATCCATTTACTTTACTGGACCAACCTGATTTTCAGTTGTCCCTCCCTGAACACTTCATCTCTTGTGGTTCCTTGAATCATTTATCCCTCTTTCCAGACCACTTGATCTCGAAATTGGCTTGCATAGCCAACTCCTCGCATGTTACAATGTTACCCGAAGAGTCTTCTTTTCCAGCATCATAGGAAATTAGATGGAAGTAGTTAACACTACTTTTAATTTCTATCATAAATTACATTAGTACTCCCAACCTTCTAACATGTTAACAATGACTCATTTCCACTTGAGAGGGGTTCACTCAGGTGTCACCTCTTTTTCCCTCCATACTAAGCATAAAACCATTTTCTTCTTCATGGTTCCTTATTTTTTTCCCCTCAGAAATTAATTCTAGACTTGAGTCCTTTTGATTTTTATCCCAAGATATCTTGAAAATGTACTCAACACTTTTGAACTGCACCCAACATTCTCCATAGCATCAACAATCCCTTCATTGCTTCCATAGTTCTTTGAGTGCTTCCATAAACTCAAAATAACTTGGCATCCATCTAATGGTACCTTTTTAGTACTTCCTATAATTACTCCTAGGACTATTCTATTATGTTATTTACTTAGATTTATATAATGTATTTTCCTAACAAGTATGGTTGTATACGTCTATATCCATTTTGCACATGACACATTACTTTTAGACATTTGATGGAATTCTTAGAATTCTTTCACCTACAATAATTCACTTTTGAAGTTTTGGGATTCCTACCATACTTCCATTACATTATTCCAATAATAATAACACAGGTTCTACCCCCAACATTGTATGATTGATCCTTGGAGATGTTTTCCTTATCTTCAAGTATACACTCCATCCTTTTTTGTCAGAAATACAACATTTGACATGACTATTCTTTTAGAATTAGTTCTTCCCACAATATACTGCTTATCTTTATATTGACACCCTTTATAATGAATGGAACCCCATTACTTCATCCAATAATACTTTACTCTTGTGCTTGGACCCCATTGAACACTCTGATTAGAATAAGTATCTTTCTTGTAATGGATTCCTAGTTCTTCATAGTTGCACCTAGACTCATAACCTAACATTCTTCAGTATTGACCTTTGATCATCATGTGAGGTATTCTTGACATAACACTCTATATTCAAGTACCTCTGCCCATCCTTGATATTGGGTCTAAACATATCTCATATGCTATGAAACCATTCTTCCATATGAACCTGTGGTACACATATTATCATGTACTGTTGATGGATTTCCTACTTATCATCCACGTTTTATATGCACAATTGCCTCAAGAATTATATCCCCAATTAAGGACTTCATTAGGGGTTTTCTACATTGCCCATCAAACCCAACTTTATGATCAACAACTAATTAAGGAAAAAGATGATTGTTTTAATCCCAATAATTCATATTTAGTTGATATTATTACCATCCTTATTTGAAGATATATTGTAGCCATCCACACCACCTAATACTGTAGGCTTTTTGCTTCTCCCTTTGAATCACGTAGAGAAGGAAAGGCTAGGAAAATGATACCAAGATAGAATTGAAAACCATCGCTTCTTAATGCTCAACCAACTCATTTAAGTAATTATCATTCCCCCCTGTGATATACAAAGATCACACAGGAGGTTACGAAAACCATAGAATTTGCTCACTTTCATAAATTCGGGAAATAATTCTCCAAAACAAATGTTTCTGTGAGAACCCTTTCACTCTCTATTTGGATGGACCTGGTATAATCATTCTTATGTTTCCTTCCCTTATGGAAACAATACACAAGAAATAATTCTTTCCAAACTGCTATAATATCCTTTACAATTCAAACTACAACTAAGTAATTACAATCCTTACCCTAGGCAGTAGAATGCGCAAATCCAAAATCCTTTGTGCCTCACTCTATTCTTGGTCAATAGACCTTTATCAGGGTAAGTCTTTCTTGGATACCCTTTTACTTTTTCACGAGCCTACTAAACCATACCTATTTGGTTACCATCTACCTCTGAAGGTCAAACTGACCCATCATATACAACTATAGGAATATATGCATACTTTCCTTTTTAATATCACCAGAACTCTCCTTTCTAAATTCCTATGAATTTCACCACTCAAATCACTTTTGTGTGTGGATATATGGACTCCTATGTCCAATATCTTTCCAATAGGATCATCTTAGCCTTAATACATTAGTTTTGTATATAATCTCTGGCCCATCCAGGCCTAGTGTTGAAGTTGGAGCTCTGATACCACTTTGTAACATACCTAACCCCTTAAGTACATTCTAAGGGATGGGGTGTCAACATTTTCTATTTATTTTTCCAACTAATTATTCTCTCCAATTAAACCTCATAAATTAATTATGTTCTTCGAGAGATTTACAATGACTGTAACCATGATCGATTATGATATTTCGATCAAAACTTACAACCCTCCAAAATTTTTGGCTATCCTCCAACAAGTCCACCTCAACACCACGTGGAAACCACGTGACTTCTTTCCACGTGTACCACCTGAAGTGGCACATATGTAGAATATATATGGAAGCTTATGTGGAAAATACTACATCACTCATCAAAACCACACCCTCTCTTGTTAGACCTCCAAAAACATTCTTTATGGCTATCACAACCCTCCCCTTTAGAGTGCTTCCAATTTGGGATACTCTGCATACTCCGATAGTTGGGTCTGACAACATCCATCCCAACGGATCTGACGGTTCAGGTGAACTCACAATCAATGGATTTGATTTTATCGAAGCCTCCAACCTGCATCAAGGATAACGCCCCTCAGACACAACCTTCGTACTTAGCCTGCGGGCCCCACTATTGATCGATGGTTTTCATGCATTGTGGCCACCCTCCAATCGACGATCCAGATCAATCCTCGGATTACTCCTGTCAGAGTACTTCCTCTTCTGAAATCGTATCCCACTCTGACCATCCCCCTCTGATGGATGGATGAGATCTATCATCGATAGATCCAGGGCTAAGGTTTAGACAACTATCCCCAAGGTATACCTTTGACAAGATTCCATGCTCGAACCTTCTTTCCATTCACAGGATGCCACATGTTCTCCTTATAACACATTTGCACTCCGGGTCATCATGATGTCACTATGCTATAGCTTTGTGTAAACATGATCTTATGTGGTATCCAAGTTGGCACCAAGGACATGTGTCCCTACCCAATTTTTCCACCTAGGTTGACACATGGAACTCATTCCTCATCACCTTTCATCCCCCAAGTGATAAAAAACCTTACCACGTGGCAAAATTTCCTCTTGACACGTGGACCCTCCACATGAATTGACGTGGTGTACACGTTGTCACTAAGCACTCGGTACATCCCTCCAGGTCTGACACCTATTCTATACACATTTATGGGGTGTCGTCATCCTATTCAACATGACATCACCTTCCTCCTGACATCATTTCGAAAAACCAC
>SNQJ01S0288111.1:0-10882 GCA_010110895.2 Picea sitchensis | reverse complement strand
ATTATGTTAAGGCATACTAACTCTCTTTTTCAATGCAAAAACAAGTAGTTATTCCATAAATGGTAAAGAAGGATCAGTTTAAGGAAGGTATGACTTATGTGGATTCAGGAAATTAATGTGCGGTATGATGGGTTAAAGATTATATTTATTTTGCGCCATTAACCATGTTGATGTAGGATTGTTTGGAATTTAATGTGATGTATGATTGTATAGTAGTCAGAATTCCCTTGCGTTTTGTGGACTTGCCAATTGGATGCTTGGGTAGTCTTCCTGTATTTTTTACAGTTAATTTGGTCTACTAGTGCATTGGTTTTAGCTTGGGTTTAAGTTCTAGATATGTTATGTTGCACCATGGCTACTATCATTCCTATCACCTCGTGACAACATGATTCCTGATGAGGGGATCTTTGCGCGCCCTGACAGATAGATGTGAATGATAATCGGGCCGGAGTCTTGTGCTTCCCGATGTGGGCATTTTGTTCATTGTATTTGATGTTGGTACTTGGTTCTGTAACGCCTTAAGCATTGGTTTTGTGCGTCGTAGAGGTTTCTAGTTACTATTCGTCAAAGCCGTTGTGCCGAGTTTGTTGATGTTGTCCTTTAGCTTGTAGGCATTGTCTTGCTTGTGTCAGGTGGGTAGTTGTTTTTATCTGTTTATTGATTATTGCATGTTTCGTCCAGTTTCTTGATGTGCTAGTATGTTGAGTCATTGTTGTCTGTCGCCTGACATGCATGTGCTGTGTTCATCGTCAAGTTGTGTTGTTTAACTATTTTCATTGTTGGCTTCCTTCTTAAAAAAAAAAAAAACAAATTCTTTTGTGTTGCGTCGCATGTAGTCGTAACGATGGGGTCGTTACATTGTAGCCACGTGCCTCAATATCTTATGAGGAGGAAAATGTGATTTACCCTTTTTATTTGATTTATGATATTTTTCATGCCCATATTTTGGACATATCCCTTTGTCTGCATATTCTCCTCTATATAGAATACAATCATTCAGACATGCATGATATGATATGTACTCAACACCCAATATTTTCAACATTTTATTTTCCTCTTCACAACTACTGGGAAAGACATTATCACTCGAAAGAACCTTATCTTTGAAAAACCTACAGTTAGTGGGCAACAGAAATGTTGTTGGCACAGGGGAAGACCCAGGGTTCAACGCTTCAACAACGCACCAATAAAACCCTAACTACCGACCTTTTCGGCAACACTTACGAAGCAGATGAAGTCTTACCCGAGGTAGAGGCAGGGGGGTTGTAGGACTCAATTGTCTACAACCTAGCTGGGACACATATCTGTGATTACAACACTTAATAGAGCACTTAGCTGACAATATGCATTAAATTATGATCCTTATTCACATCGCAGATTAACCCTTACTATAGAACAATGTAGTAGTAATCAAGATTGAGGACATCTAATAATTTAGAACATAACATCAGAGAAGATCTAACATTTTTTCATAAATAAAGCACTAAGAATCAATGGATATACCTATCACACATCAAGAACAGTGCACTAAGAAAATGGATACATCAAGAACTGTGAGCCTTGTCCCTCAATCTCTTCGAAAAGTTTGCAGGCTTTGTCCTACACCGGTTGGAGTCTTAGTGTCACCTCCATAACTCTGATCTGGATGGAAGTGACTTGTTGTTTAACTGGGCACTGCTCCTACAACCTCTTCATATTCTCCATTGCAGTAAGCAACTTCATTTGTGCTTGCACAGTCGACACTTGTTGCTTTGCCTCCGGGAGTTGTGCCTCCAATGTCCTCAGCTCTGGTTCTTCTGCAAGGCGCTCATAGGTCTACGCACTTCGATTACTTAGTTTCTTACATTCTAAGGCCAATTCCATGATTCTTTCTACTTCTCTCCTAGCAGTCTATTCCCTCTAATTCCTCACTTCTTGCAGAGTGCTCGACACTGCTTGAAGTTATAACTCTGCTACTCTTGCTTGAAGTTGTTGAATGGCTTTAGCAAGCTTCCCCACTTGGATCTCGTCTGTCTCTTCTTCCATCTGTGCCAATCTCGGTACAGAGTGAATTTCTCTAGTCACAACTTCCTTGACCACAATCTTCTTTGCGAGTAGTTGGTCTTTCTCTTTCTGGATTTTCTCTTTGTCCTCCTTGAAATTTTCTCTAAGGTCATCTTTCTCTTGCTGCGCAACCCAAAGTTTCTCTAGGACCTCCTCCTTTTCTTGATTCAAGGCCTTTGTGGCTTGCTCCTTTTCTACTTGGGCTTGTTGAATTCGAGCTTCTGTTTCATCTGCTAATCTGCATAATTGGGTGGGCTCATCCCCCAATTCTATATTTTTTGTTGAGGATGGCTCAGTAGACACTGCGCAGCTCGACTAGATAACTTGTTGGATGTATTTGAGCTCCTTCTCTATTTTGTCATACATCGACTCTTGTTTTACTACATGTCTCTGCAGGATGTCTTTTGAATCATCCTCTACGGTTGTGATGATGAGCTCGATGTCATCCATGGTGATCACATTCTGTGACTGAGGTTTATTGGCTCGAGAATTCTTCCATGTTGATGGTTTCTGCGGATAACCCTTCCTTTTCCTTAACGTCTCGACCTCTGTAAGGGGATCCTTTGGCAGTGTCACTTCACCCTTTTCTTGCCTTTATTTTTCCCCTTCCTCCTCTTGGTTTACTTCGTCATCTCCTCCTCTTCCAGGTGAGTCAGGAGAAGTTTCCTCTGGTGCGTTGTCTATGTCCTACACTTCTTCCTTTTTATTCTTTTTCTTTTCATTGCTCGGTCCATCATACTCAGTCTGGGTGACCAAAGGACTTCTGATGATATCGAGGTCAGAGAATCCTGCATCTCCGACTGGTACAAGGAATTTGGCTGGCCATTCCTTGGTTATCTCCTCCATGTCTTCGTCAGTCAATTTGTAGTAAGACTGCAACTCCTCTTTACTTTCGTCTTTGTAAGCAGTGATGTAGATGAAGTGTTGGTCTACACAAAACTTCACTAGCATCTTGTATGTATGCAAGGTGTTCGGGGTCATTCGGGGGAATGATTCAATGGCATGCTTGAGATGTAGATAGTAAGCATGGAACACCACATTTTATTTCCACTACTTCACCATATCACTTGTATACTAGAAGGTGGAGAACCTCGTAGCCAATGGCTTCGATTGCTCGACTTCAAGGAATGTCACTCCCTCCGACATCTCCCAAGCGACAAATGCAATGAGAATCAACAACCAACTGAAGTGAAATTCATAGCCTTGGTCCTATTCGTTGCGACAGTCCTTCTCCAACTCGTTGATGAGGTAGCTCACCCAGTTCATTTGCATCCCTTCGACACACTTCCCAGCGAGGTCAACTACGAGCCCTGTGACTTTCATAAGACGATTCTTTCTGATTATCTTGCCCACTATCAGCTGACAATATAGGTTCATTGCACCATATTGGATGGAGGCTACCTTGTAGCCTCACTTCCCCTTCTCCACATCGCCATAGGTCTCCTTGATCCACTGCACTAGGGAGAAATCTACATCCTTCCATGGGTAGAACTGGTGAGGGTCTGGTCCTTGCATGATCAATCTAGTGATCAGGTGGATCAACATCAGATCCACAGTCACGCAACTATATAACCAGAGATAACCTCCATGGTAGCATGACAGGAGGAGTTTAACGCACATGTTAACCTCCTGATGTCTGCTAAAGTGGGGGATCTTCATCACGTTTAAGATTGTTGACCACACGATCTATTTAATCCATGGTTGGGGAACTATCTTGGGCTTCTTCCCAGTCGTCTTCGTCAGGTATCTATGCGGTGTGAGTATTGCATAGTTCTTTTGGTCTCCAAGGTTGAAATCACTAATCTTGAGATATCGGATTAGTCCCAACTGTGGTCTGACTGTGTGTATCCCCTTTGGGAGATATGCAGTGATCAGCGTGTACTCAAAGTCACACGGGACGTTGTCACGACTAACTATGCTAGCCAGAGGTGGGATCTATTCGGGCAAGACCGACGAGATTTGCTTTGCGTTCGCCAGATCGTCGCGGTGCTTTCGTCTTTTCTCCATCACGGTTCGGCTAGACCATCATGCAATCGAGGGGGATGCTTGTAATCCTCCCATCAATGATACCTGTATACTTGTAGACATCCCAGAAATGGAACCATTTTTTGGCACAGGGGTAGACCCAGGGTTCAACCCTTCAACAAAGCACCAACAAAACCCTAACTACCGGCCCTTTCGGCAACACCTGTGAAGCATATGAATTCTCACCCGAGGTAGAGGCAGGGGGGGTTGCAGGAATCAAGTATTTACAACCTAGCTGGGACACAGATATGTGATTACAACACTTAACATAGCAATTATCTGACAATATGCATTAAATTATGATCCTTATTCACATCGCGGATTAACCCTTACTACAAATCAGTGTAGTAGTAATCAAGATTAAGCACATCTAATCATTTAGCACATAGCATCATTGAATATCTAGCATTTATTCATAGATAAAACACTAAGCATCAATGGATCTACCTATCACACATCAAGAACAGTGCACTAAGAAAATAGATACATAAACATCATGAACAAAATTGCATCAAGCATAACAACACATAATATACGTGGTTCACCCCAGTGTGGGGCTATGTCCACCAAATTATTCTTCTTCTTTATTGATCTTCAATCTTTCTTACATTCCTCTTCTCCTGTGCACAAAGCCACATATCCACTCCACAAAAGGATAGGAGATCTGCGCGCACCTCGCTAGATCCTCCTTCCCCGAATTAGGTCAAGGCACAAATCCAACTCCTGAATAGCCCAAAGCCTTACACATCATGTCTGCATAAAGCCTCTTAAATCACTTGCACTCAGCTCTGCAAGCCTCAACACATCTTCTTGCACAAATCCAACTGGTTATCCATTAAGCCAATTACAAGTACTCGTAACTACTTCTTCCTTGTACAAATCCACAAGCCGCTTATTACATTTCCTAGCTACTTATTTATACATTACAAAAGGGGCCTAAGCATGGGTAAACCCATGGGCCGACATCCCATACCCATTACATAAACCGTAGAACCCAAAAATCCTGCAAAATGGGCGAGATCCCGCGATCTCCACTTCTCCTGGGTGCTTCGTCTTTGACCAGCCTGTCGAAGTCCCGCAAATGGTCAAACATGACCAACGTTTCCATAAAACTTGGTCGAGGGCCAACAAATCTACAATGTTATTTAACATTCATAAGATCGATTGTTTTTACTATTGATTGTGTGACAAGATTTCTCAAATTATAAGGGACTTAATGATGATCAGTTACCTCAATATTGTTGAGAAACATGTGTTTGACACGCCAAACTTTTCTTTCAAGTTGTACAGTAACATTGTTGTCCCCAATTGGGTAGACTTTGACCAGCTAGGTCCAAAGAGAGGGGTGGTGGAAGTAGATTTCAGACTTTCTAATAAGGTATCAATGATATGAGCATCATCTCCTCTCTCATCATTATGGAATGCAACTAACAACATTGTCTCCATGGAATTTGTATCCTGTAAATAATCATCCATACCAACCTTTATTTCATTGAATCCATTGCCAACTTGTGAAGAACTACTGTTGTTGTAGTCATTCCTAATTGGTGAATCTGGACGTAGTGGGAATTGAAGAGGTGTTTGATTCAACCATTCTTGGTATGCTTCCTCTTTGAGTTCATCTCTTATTGCATACTTCTCTCGATTTACCATTGTAGTGGGGTGCACCGGAAGATGATAGGTAGGTCGCTCATCATCTCTAGAATCCTATTTTCAAAAATATTGAATATTAGTACATCGATGATATTAGTAAGCACAATGTAATTGGTTTGTTAAAATCACATTATACAAAATAATTATTACCATCGCTGACCCATGATTGCGGCTAGAATATGGCATGTTACTATTGGCAGCATAAATTGGTTGTCCATTTTCATCTACCAAGTGCTTGTGGTATGTTGCTCCTGATAAGAGCTTCCGATGTTTTTGAATTGGTACTAGAATATTATATGCATCTGAACTTGATTATGAATCAGGATCCTGCAAATTTGGATGCATTTTTATTCAGATTGACATGGATAACAAAAAAAAATTCAATTAGATAATTGAAATATAAATAAAATCCAAATTTACTCGAGATGGAAAGGGATAACTCTGTGATTGACTTTGAGAAATATGGAACGGGCTCGAATTTGAGGAATTGGCCATTTGATATTTTAAGCTTCTCTCCTTGCATTTGAGAAAAATCAATAGTAAATTATTTTTAAGAATAAGGAGACTTTAAACGCAAAATGTATACTATGATGTACTGCAAGTCATGTGGATGCATCATGAAAAACAATTTAAGATGAATATATATTATTTTATGAGCAAATAAAAATTCAGATAACTTTGAAAACATAACAGTGTGTTACTATAACAAACATGCACTGGTGCATCTATAACATTGTAAAGCATTGGACATTTATATACGCATTACACTGGTCCCATGAATTCAAATAATAAAAATAATAATTATCCAATATCGGTGCTTCAAAAATTTAAAATTCATCGGTGTGTTGTATACATATCAACACCGGTGTGTTAAAGTAATAAACGCATAGAAGTTTTGAAAAAAAAAAGCACGACTTTGTAAAATCTAATTTCATAATGAGCGGGAATTTAAAATCTAATTTCATAAAATCATTTAAATAGTAAAAACATATTCACTAGTTCATTATTTTACCAAAATTTACAGTGGAAATATTTACAAGAGAGCCATACCGAGGAGCATTGTCGAGCAACATATTACTTTAGAATAACAAGATTTATTCAGAAGATCAGAATTTGAAGGTAACTATGGTGATTCATTTAAAACAATTTTCATAAATTCTTACATGGGTATTAAGTTATTCAATGTTTTATTATTTTTCCAAAATGTACATGGTACATATTTGCAAGAGAGACATACAGGGGAGCACTGTGGAGCAGCAGATAAATACTTTTGAAAGCATAGTTATTCAGAAAATCAGAATTGGAAGGGTATGGTAATTCATTCAAAACCCTTTTGGAGCAATAAAATTATTCAGAAAATCAGAAATCGAAGGTTTTGTGATTCAGAAAAATAAATAAATAAAATTCATACTTACCTTAAACCCTTACTTCTTCTTGTTTGTCTAACTGCAAAACTTCTACTTAGGGTTTAACTCCCTCTATCACTTCATAATTATAGTTTTTAATTTTAGGTTTTTAGATTTAATGGGTTTATGTTTCCATATAAAAGTCATTTGACATGTGATGGATCGGATCCAAACCCTCTCGACCCTCTCATATTTTTTTAAAAAATAGTTTCGGGTAATCAGTGTGTCTTATGTAATATAATGCATCAGTGCTCTTACAGATACAAATGCACCAACTATGTTGCAAATAATAATAATAATCCGTCCATGGATGTGTAAATTTATTTGTTTATGTTATTTGTTTATATTCATTTTTTCAATTGGAGCGGTGTTGTTAACAATAGTTATCGCACCATTGTAATTTAATGTTTTTTAAAATATTTTTTATCGATACATTTTTAACATTAAATGCATCAGTGTTAACTATATATTGTGCACCACTCTAATTTACTAATCTTTTAAATCTTTTTTATAGTGGTGTGTTTGATAACATGTAACACACCAGTGCTTTAATATCAATACAACACATCGGGATACTATTTTTGGTGAAAATTATGTGATTTATTTACAAAATATATTTAATATCTTCTGTATTGAATGGTACAGGTTGTATATTGGTAAAAAATGTATGATAATAGTTCAAGTAATGAAACTTCCAATGGATACAAAGATAACACATCTAGAAAGGAAAAAAAGGCAAGTTCTTTGTAAATTCTATACAAAATTAATATGTTAAAAATGAAAGTTCTTTGTAAATTCTATAAAAAATTAATATGTTTGAATTATAAGGAAGTTTAACTAATATGTATTGGTTAGTGTGTGTTCTGCAGATCCATAAAATGAGGAAGCTTGATAAAATTATTTGCAATCTAAGTGCGGAAGAGTGTAAAAGATTGATGGGAAAATTGCAGAAGGATGAACCAGGTGAATGAAAAAATTATATTCAACGAGTTTTTTTTTTTAATTTTCATTAATTTTTTACTTAAAAATATTAGATAACATGTTCAAAACAATATATTAATTCACATATGTTTAATGTTCTACAGTTGGGACCAACAACGAAGGAACAAAATGTCGTCCTAAGAAAATAAAAATTATAGAAGATGTAAATGATGATGAATTGGTCCTTAGCTCATCTGGAGTGGTGTTGAAGTTAATGAAAGGAGGGAAAACTTTTACAAAAAAATGAGGGATATAGTGGAATGAACGTATAGACATACTTTCCACTTACAATACAGTAATCAATCCAATAATTCGAAGAACTAGGTTATATCTAAACTACAGGAAGCGTTTCTAGAGAAATGGTCAATGAGGCATGTCAGACTTGCAATAGCAAAAATGTACTGTAAAAACTAAAAAGAATCAATGAAAAAGTAATATTCCTAAAAGTGATTTTCTAGAATATGTATATATTACTACAAATCATTCCTAATTTATTAATATCAATCTTGCTATATTTAGTTTTCATTTATCAATATAAAATTATTTAATTGTCATGTTACTTTTTTCATGAAGATTATGAAAATCCGAAAGGATCAATGAGCTAATATATGAAATATGTTAGTAGCAATTTCAAAAAAAGTGTACAAGGAGATGGTAAAAGAAATGGACATAGTTGCATCGCAGGAGGAGCCATCTCAACAACAATGTGCTTCAAATGTATGAAATCATTGAATTTTTCTATTAGGTACATAAACAAATAATTTAGCACTAATTATTAATTTTCAAGTATTTTCTTGTAGAAAAAAAAAACAAAATGGAATTCATTCAACACATAAAACAGGACAAGAAGGAAGAAAAGGATTGATAGCAAAGTTTGTGAGTAATTGTTATTTACTTATAACATTAACTTAAGATTTCATTTTTGTATATTTTGAGTTGTTTTACAACAACCATCCTTGAATGTCTTCAAACAAGTGCTAACATACAAAGAAGAGTCATCGCATGAATTGATTGACATTGGGCTAAGTAAGGGTTGTGAGTATATGTTGGCATATCAAAAATTAATTGTGGAATTTGTAAGTATCTGTGTTTTTTAGTTCTCTCATTTTATAATTAATGGAACAAAACAAATCTTTTATATTAAATCTATAATTTATTATGGGGTATATTAAAATTGCAGGAAACAAAGTATGGAAATGTCCCAACATAAGAGTTGTTCACAAAAGGCATGAGATTTCATTTTGAAAAAATGTGTATCATTCAAGACTCGATTCTTTCTATGGTATGTCACTTTTCAATTTACATTCATGTATATTATTTATTTCAATTTTCATTATTCTCACCAATTCAGATACACTCATTACACTTTATTTTTATTTTTGTAGATGGAATCATTTAAAGAATAGGAAAACAATCGAGCCAATAAACAAAACATTTGACCAAATAACCCAAGTCATGGAAGTAGCTCGAGCACGTCTGAAAACAGTTCCAGTGAAGAATGACGATCAATATATTTGGATATCAATGCAAGTTGTATTTTTTGAAATAAATGTCTGCAAAAATCAGACATTTTTTTAATGTAATGGACATAGTACTGTCCCAATTGAAAGACAATGGGTTACTAATAAGGGTCCCGTTTTGTATCATAAAGAGCCTCTTATTCATATATAATAAAATATGTTTTGTTTTATTCTTTTGTGTTGTCCAATGTTCTTGTGAAATGTTACATTGTTGAATACATATATGGATGATTAAATATTATAATGAAGAGATGTGAACATTGATGATATAACAAGATAATCCAAACATCATATCCAAATGCACTAATCAAAATTTAATTTATATGAATACTGTTATAATATATATGTCAACTTTTTTATAAGCAATGGAATTAAAAAATAACAATAATTTTGCATTGTCACAGGTCAATGTTTTTGAAAAGAGAAAATGACAATTGATGCGTTCAATGATAAAAAACATTGGTGCCTTTAATTATAACACGCACCAATGCGGTAACATATTACGCACCGGTGCTGACATAAATTGAAAAAGCACCGATATTAATAATATTTCAACAAACAATTATAAGAATAATATGGCTTATCGGTGCATCAATTTATAAGAACACCGATGTTTCTCTTTCACGAGTCTGCATCGAAGCCTTCTCGGCATCAAGCATCGGTCATGTTTATTTTTGAACGCATCGGTGCATGTTATCATTGATTTTCCCAGTGCTTTATTTCTATTAAGGCACCAATGCATTTATGTTTATAAGAGCATCGGTGCCCCAAATTTCTTGGACAACCCCGATGCTTTGGTTGACATGTAAGCAATGGGGATTTAAGTTTAAGAATTCATTGACGCTCGATATCATAGATTTGATCGGTGCGTTGTTGTTAGTAAAGCACCAGGATGTATTTTGTATAAACACATTGGGGCTCCAATATTTTAGGAATCGCACAGTGCCTATTGTGCAATGTAGGCACCGATGTGTTAATGTTTTAAGCGCACGGATGCGTATGGCATGTGAAGCGTTTGCATGGAAAAAAATTCGCTACAACCTCTGACCAACCAATTTTTTTTAGTTATTATGAAGTTTCGTGATAATCTCTGCAAAAACATCTGCTACCCAAAACAGATGTTTTGCGGAGGTTTTGTTGACAATTTTTTAACACTAAAAGCCTCTATTATAACCTCCGCTAGAGGGTCTTTTCCTTGTAGTGAACTACTTCTATGCATTTGTGTTACTATTCATTGGAATACTCAACATGCAC
>SNQJ01S0288108.1:10463-21345 GCA_010110895.2 Picea sitchensis | reverse complement strand
CCATACTCTACCTTATTGTCCCTCTAATGGACCAATGTATTTGTTCGGATTTTACACTACACGTGTGCATACTTAATGAATGGCACCATCTCCTTAGGTTATTTGAACTATACCAGGGGCTCAAGATGGCTCATTTCCCCCTGGTTGATTTCTTCATAGCTCGGCCTCCTGCCTAGCCTTTCCTTGGTATGTTGTCTCCCTCTCTCGGTCTGTTGTCTCTCTCTTTAGTCTTGGATCATTTTCTCCCTCCTGGTGTTCCAGAGATGCCCAAGCTACGAGGGAAGTCTAAACGAGGCTCGACATGGCAGCTAAGCCGACCCCGTCTTGTCCTCCGCCCCCCGCCTGCTCCCTCGCACATTTCCTCCTCCTCGTCGACCACTTCGTCCTCCTCCCTGGCACAGTCGACTCAAACTCTAGCCGACCTCTCGCCCCTCTCCTCGTCTTTTTCCAACAAATTAGAGGGGATGGATTGCTTAGGGGGCTCACTAGATTACAACCCAGGACCTTCCAGAAATTATGCCTCTAGTTCACACCCAGGTCCATTGGTTCCTCCTAACTCTCCAGCCTCCATGTCTCTTCAAGCCCCTCCTCTCGACGCTTGACTTTAGATTGATGGTCTGGAAGCCAACCAAATTTCACGTCAGCAACCCCACTCCTGAGTCGGCTCTAGTGCTGATATAGAATATGAATGGAAATCAGGCCTCGCAAACCTAGAGGGCATGGTATTTGACTTCGGCCAGGATGTGGATGACCTCCAGTTTCATTTGGATATCTTGGACGGAAAGGCTTCTCATCTCCTGCATTTGCTTTCAGTAATGTATTGTGCTCTTCAACCCCCAACAGAGGCAGCCCAAGCAGTAGGAGATACTAAACTGGTATTGGAACCAACTCCCCCACTAGAGACTTCAAACCACGTTGAGCCAAACCAAGAGGAGAATGTGCCTCCATCCCAACCGGAGGACTCCATGCACGAGGAGAACGTGACAACACAATTGGAGGACGCGATGCAACTGGACGGGACACCAATCGAAGAGGAGTCGACTCCTCTCAGGGACTCGACAACTAGCGCCTTCTTCCTGGATGCATGGCCACATTACAGCCCTTATCAGTGATATGCCCAAGTGCCTTTGTTACTTTTCTATGTGCATGGCCACCTTTTCTGCATATGTCTATGGTTATTATAGTTAGAAATTTATGCTTATAATTTTCACTGTTGTAATGACCACTGTTAGGGGTCAAAATTTTTGGACTATCTTCACGTCAATAGAAGACTAAGACTTAAGCTATGAAGTCGTTCAATTGGTTAAGTTGGTTTCCCCTTATGGGCAGCTCAATGTTTACATCTTGAAACTATGGATTTTTTTTGTACTCTTTGATTTTGACAAACTTTTATACAATCTTACTTAAAAAATAAATAAATAAAAAATATAGGATCCACAACTAATTTTTCTTCATAACTAATTTTTCTTTGCATGTTGGTTCATAATTTGTTAATGAAAATAGAAAAATGGAACACACAATTTGCTTTAGATAAAATTGTTTTAAATGAAATATTTAAAAGAATTAGTTGTATAGGACATAGTATCCACATATAATCTTTCTTTACATGTTGGTTCATAATTTGTTAATTAAAGTAACACAATGCAACACAATTCAACACAATTTGCTTTCTTTTCAATAAAATTCAAGATAAAATTATCTTAAGTGGAGAATTTAAAAGAGTTTATTTTTTCTTTACATGTTGGTTTATAGTTTGTTAAAAGTTTGTAGTTTTACTATATAATTACAATTAAGATTAAATTAAATAAAAATGTAATTTTTCATAAATAAATAAAATAAGCATATAAAAATTTATATATAATCTAAAATAACTACAAGAAGAAGATTGATAAAAATTATATGACAATACATCTTAGCAATTAGTTGATATATTTAAAAAGCCTTTAATAAAATATAAAATATGAAAAAGTTGAAAGCAAAGTGTTAAAAGAGCAAATATGTGTAACTAGAGGCACATGTTCATGTTGTGTGGGGCAAGCACATAAGACATAGGGTTTCATGTACCAAGGTGTTTATGTTGACATGGCATGACAAGAGTTGCTTATAGTTTATCATATTACATGGTCAAATAGTTTTAATGGTGATTTCATTATATTGGCTCTTTCATTAACTTTAACGTTTACTGTTTGATAACTATCATCTGAGTTTCAACTTAGATGACCTAAAACAATTAATAAAGTAATTACCTATGATCCCCAAATACCTATGATATGTTTTACATGAACACTCAACCCTCATCCTTGACGATGATGAAGATTTCTTTAAAAATGATGACTGAATGTATGAGATTCGTGATAGCAATCTGCAAAGGCAATTCAAAAATTCCTTTGCTTTGCTTGATATCGACTACGCTCTTGGTTGATCAAGAATAAACTTAACTGGCGATTCGAAGCAACTTAACTGGTGATTCGATTCCATTGCTTGATATCGACTTCGCGCTACCTAAATGGGTATTCGATTCCATTCTATAAATCCCAACTCCTCGATAACGACCTGCGAAGTCATTTCTGGGAGCATGGAAATCAAAGGAATTAGTTGGTAACATTTCCGATGTCATACCACCCAAGCGCGTGATAATGATCTGAGAAAGCAATTCCAGGAACAATTTTGGTTTCCATTGGGAAACATGGAAAAGAAAGGTCTTTACTATCGCACGATAACGACCTGCGAAGCCAAGTCGAGAAACAATTTTTGTTTACATGGAGAAGCATGGAAATCAAAGGTTATTGCCTTCCATGGAAAAGAAAAGGAAGGAAAGGCCCAACGCGTGATAACGACATGAGAAGGCAATTCTAAGAGCAAACATGGAAAGCAAAGGAAGCAAAGGCCTCAATGAGGAAGCATGTAAAGCAAAGGAAGCAAAGTTTTTCCCAATGGAAACAAAAATTAAATTTATACTAGAATGGTCTTCACAGATTTTGATCCTAGAATGGTCTTCAGAGGTCGTTATCGATCTCTGATCCTAGAATGGTCTTCACAGATTTTGATCCTAGAATGGTCTTCACAGGTCGTTATCGATCTCTGATCCTATAATAGTCTTCACAGGTCGTTATCGAAGTCCGGGCCTTTGCTTCTTTTGCTTTCCCTGGAAAGCAACAACCTTTGATTTCCAGGTTTTCCGATGGAAATCACAATAGTATCTGGAATTTCCTTCGCGGGTCATTATCCCCGCCTTTGCCTTCCATATTTCCCCACGGAAATGAAAATTGTTCTAGAATTACCCTAGCAGGTCGTTATCATGCTTTGGGCCTTTGCTTTCCATGTTTTCCCATTGAAATAAAATTTGTTCTAGAATATCCTTTGCAGCTAGTTATCGTGCGATACCCTTGAAAGCAAAGGCCTTTGCTTTCCATATTTCCCCATGGAAACCGAAATTGTTCCTAAAACTTCCTTCGGGGGTCGTTATCACGCGCTTGGGTGGTATCCCATCGGAAATGCTAACTTTTCTCTGACCAAGTGCAGTCGATACCAAACACAAGCTTTGCCTTCCTTTTCCCGGCTCACTAAATAGACGGGAGCCGAAGCTGTGCCAAACAAGTGTAGTACAAGGAGGAGACACCGATTCGATCCATCCAGCTTTTGTTTTTCTTGTTACAGTTGTTTTGCCCTATTTCGGCTTTGGTTTTAATCGGAAACGTCTCGCTCAATACATTAATCTATTGATAAAGGTAATTTTCTAATACTGTGCTTTCAAATTTAGTTTCAGTATCTTGATTGGTCATTTAAATGAGTGTTAAATACGTATAATTTAAGTGTTTTTTAATAGGCTAAATTAATTTATATATTTAAAAATACAATTTAAATAAAAAAAAAAAGATTTTTTCCAAAGTTATATTACAGGATTTTGAATAGGACCATAAAACAGTGAAACAATAACATTCTTTCTATCCAATCTCTTTTGGCTATTTATTTTTCAATATCACTACAAAACATTAAATTTGGTATATTAAATCTTCAAGTCATATTAAATTTTGTATTGTTTAATTTATAATTATTTAAATTTAGAATATGGATGAGATTATATTTAATAATCAGTTTTTCTATGTAATGTATACAAATTTATCTAAGCTTGTAGAGACAGACATGAGGAGTGTGAGAGGAATGTGAGCCTGCTGTAATTTTCTTGATCTAAATAATAAGACAACCGCTACCTATGCTTGGTGGACGTAGCCCAACTTTTGGGTGAACCATGTAAATTGTTGTGTTTCTTCTCTGCATTCTTATTGATTATCTTATCTGAAATTTGTGTTTCCACATTTTCAAATTCCAACAAGTGGTATAAGAGCTGAGGAGACCACACATTAGTCAAATTTTGTAAAAAGGCTGTAGAATCAAAAGACTTTGCTGAAATTTTGAAATTTTTTATTGTTCTTCGATCGCTGGAAGACTGGAAGGGAGCGCTGATTTTAGCATCAGCACTAGGCACCTTGCTGGATGGGAGCATCGAAGTAGGGTTTTAGGGTAATTGCAAAAAGAGAGTGTCGACACTCCCCCATAAAGAGAGCGTCGATGCTCCCCGATTCATAGCCAAGGACCGTTACCGCTCCCACCTCCACACGTAGGGAGCGCTCCACCTTCAAACTCGCGCTTCCCTTAAATAATCCAAGGAGCGCTCCCTTTTTCAAAAGATTCGTATGAATTTTTTTTCAAACAATTTAAGGTATGGTTTTTATGGTAGTGGAAAGGGATGAAGGTTTGTTTGAAATTTAATATTAAATATACAACAACCAAATATGTGTATAGTTTTTTAAAGGAACGATTTATTAAATGGATGGAGATTTAAAGGTTGATGTATGTGAGTATTGAAAAGGTTTTTTTTTAAGGAATTTATATTTCCTAATTTTTTTTTTATGGTTTAAACTTTTTCTATGTTTCAAATTTAAGGATTTTTTTTTAGACTACATAAAATTATTTTTCTACATATTTTGTTTTGGATATTACAAGCAATGATATTTGGTCTTTATGTTTCTTCTAACGAAAAAGATGCAGAGTGTTAAGTTCGAAATTGAGAAGTTCAATGGAAAGAACAATTTAGAGATATGGAAGGTTAAGATGCACGATGTGCTAGTGCAACAAGGCATGGTGAAGGCGTTTTTGGGAAAAGAAAAACAACACGCATCCATAACAGATGAAGACTGGGATGAGATGGATGCGAGAGGGATGTGATATTTGCAGAAAAGGTGGCCATGCACATATAGAAGTAACAAAGACACCTGGGCATATCACTTATAGGGGCTGTAATGCGATCATGTGTCCAGGAAGAAGGCGATAGTTGTCGAGTCCCTAAGAGGAGTCGGCTCCTCCTTGACTGGTGTCTCGTCCTATGGCATCCTCCGACTGTGTTGGCATGTTCTTCTCTTGCATGGAGTTCTCCGTGTAATGTACCTCAAAAACTGTCAAATTTTTTTTTTTGTAAAATTATCCTTGCATAGTTTCGAGATTCAAGCAATTAAGTCTTCTGTTATAAAGTTTGAGTCTGAAAGTTTATTAGAGACCTTACTATCGTTGACAGTCCTTACTATGCAACTTAAATCTTCCTACTCAACGATACAATAAGTGTGTACTCCTCACTTCCAAGTTTATTTAAAGTCTTGTAAATTTTATCATTATTTTCTTACTTGTTGATGCCTATAACACCAACACAGACTTAACAATGCAAGCGACTTATAAAACAGGTCTGTTACTTCCATACCTCTAATTGGAAGAAAGATTTTCCAACGTTTCCTGCTATGCTCCTACAGTTTTTGGAAAAACAACAAACAATCAGGTTTCGACGATTTTTCAATGCCAGAAACACATAAAACAAAACAAAGGGCCACGTTATTTTTGCTGAAAACTAAAAAAAAAATGGGTATACTGTGGATCTAGCACTTCGGGTTTCCGAGGTTCACGGTTTTGCGAGTATAGATGCCAAACATCACACACAATAACTCCCGAAATTGTCAAAAGTGACTAGCACTTCGAGATTTCGGAGTTCGGGATTTCGCGAGTACAAAAGCCAAACAACAACACACGACAACTCCCAAAATTGCAAAAAGTGACTAGCACTTTGGGATTTCAGAGTTCAGGATTTCGTGAGTGCAAGTTCCCCAAACAACAACATATACAAACCTCCGAAATGCGAAAAAGGAAAGGTGGGTCCCGCTTTTCGGGATTTTGGGGTTCAAAACTTCGCGAGTTTCAGTGTTCAACATTAACATAAGAAAACTTCCGAAATGAGAAAAAGGAAAGGTGAGACATGCATTTCAGGATTTTGGGGTTCGAAACTTCACGAGTTCCAGTGTTTAACGTTAATATAAACAAACTTCCGAAATGCGAAAAAGGAAAGGTGAGACCCGCATTTCAAGATTTCGAGGTTCGGGGTTTTGCGGTTTTCATAGCCAAACATCCAACATACAACAATTCCTGAATTGCAAAAAATAAAGGAACTAACATTTCGGGATTTCGGGCTTTGGGGTTTCAAGGTTTCAAAAACCAAACAACAGCACACAACCACTCCCGAATTCGGAAAAGGTGAAAGGATGTGGGACTAACACTTTAGGATTTCAGGATTCGGGGTTTTGGGGTTTCAAATGGCAAACAACAACACACAACAACTCCTGAATTCCGAAAATTGAAAGGGTGTGGGACCAACACTTCGGGATTTCAGGATTCGGGGTTTCGAGGTTTGGAAAAGCAAGGAAACTTCGCATAAATGTAACCAACAAATCTCAAATGCCGAAATTCACATTATTTTCATTATTCTAAGATTTTTTCCATGTACTAGTATTCTTACTTTCGTTCTATGAAACAGTAGGTGTAGAAGGATTCAATATCCATTTACCTATTAGAATTCCAAAAATCTAACATATGAATTTTATACGCATATAATCTATAAAAGGGGTACAATAGGGTAACAGTTTCTGTAAAAGGTAACTCCTATTATGTTCACTTAGAGCTTCTTCTAACCAATGCATTAAACGTCAACAGTACTAGACCTGTACATCTAGGTAAATACAGAAATAAGAATATCATTCCCTCAGAGTTTGGTAATTATAATTGATGTTCCGAGGGATCTGAGTTTGGTTTCATGGGGTTCTAACCACAGAGAGGACCTTCCCTATTGACATTAATTCCCTCCTTTCCTTACTTACTTATAGAAATATAAATTACAGGTGCATCCATCTAGCATTTTACTCACAAGAGGAACAGTTTTCTAGAGTCTGGATGTTTATTACGATCTTTGCGATGACAGATAGATTATACTAATGAAAGGTGTTCATCTTCCACAACAAATAACTGTAATTCAACAGATAGGTGCGGATATTCTAGCAGACGTATTACAACTATATACATACAAATTTCCTTCACATATATTCCTCATAACGAACAAAAAATGGGAATTGTTATAGTTTTGTTTTAATCAAGTACAATGCATCAGACAAATCATTCAGACAAAGAATGGAAATTATTCCAGTTCGGATTTAATACAACATCATTAAAAACATTCGAACAAAAAATGGACATCGTTACAGTTCCGATCTAATTAAATATAATGCATCAGATATCAAATCATTCAAACAAAGAAAGGAAACTATTCCAGTTCGGATTTAATAGATACATGACATTGGATAAAACATAGCCATTCATAATAGAGAGAGGGATAGATCAACATATCTGAATCAAATTCGCGGTATGACAAGGGAACAACCACATTCCTCCCAACCGTAGAACAGGGTAGCCAAAACTACTTTCCCGATTCACCCCCTAGCCTGACCATGAATCCATGAGGGCAAACTTGAAGACTCCCCAACAATATTCCAAATTTTTTAGTGGTTATACCCTTGCCTCACACTTTCTTGGCAGTGCTCATAACATCAAGAGAGCTCGCAATCCTTTCCTAGTATACTTGGCAGTGTCTTGCCTCCTTGCATATGCTATTTATCAATGTTTGCCCAGGTCTTTTTCCCTCCTTTGAGAATTTTCATAGCTTTTTCTTAATCCTTGATTTCTAGGGGTTGCCAATGGCCAAATATCTGATTTACCACTTATAATAATCATCCCAGAGGTAGTTCCAACATGTTCCCCACTCATGGATTTATGGTGAGCTGATTTTTTAACATGGTTGTTCCATTTGTCCTCCTGCTATTAATATAAATATTCTATTGTGATACAAGTGTCATACTCAAGTAGTTAGTTGAGTCCAAATATATCGCTGCCCAATAGTCACAATAATGAAATACAATTATTAATTTTGAAATTCGAAATTGCCATAAATGGCAAAAATTTTCCAGATTTGAATTTGCCAAAAACGGAAATAAATTTCCAGCACACAAAAATAAAAATATTTTATTTTTGGGGGATGTTACATCCTTTCACCCTTCAGTAAAACACTTTCCTTAGTGTTTGTTCCTTTCCTGGAACAGGATTGGAATAGATTTCTGCAAATCTCCCTCCAATTCCTAACTGGCCTTCTCAGGACAAAAGTGCTTCCATTGCACCTTTACCTAAGCGACGGTTATGTTCTGAAGTTCTATTTCTCTCCAATCCAGAATGTGTAGGGGTTCCACCTAGAAATTGCCTTTGGGTTCCATCTGCACCAAGTTCCAATCAATCATATGAGTAGGGTCATGAATATACTTTTTCAACAAAGGAACATGGAATACATTATGAATTCTTAGATTGGCTGGGAGTGCAAGTTGATATACTACGGGTCCAATTCAAGCTAGTATCTAAAAGGGCCCACAAAACTTGAGTGCTAACTTGGCACAGTTCCCCAACTTCAGCGAGCTTTTTCGGGCTTTGACCTTCAAGTAAACATGGTCTCCCACTTGAAATTCCAAGTGTCTTATTTTCTGATCCGCATAGTGCTTTTGTCTATCATATGCTTCTTTCAAGTTATTTTGTACCTTCCTTACCATGTTCTCCATTTCTTGGAGCATTTATGGTCCAACCATGAGTCTGTCAGTTGGGTTATCCTAGCTAACTGAAGTTGTACACTTTATGTCGTACAATATTTCAAAAGGGCTCAGCTTAGCTGAAGTTTGGTACCCATTGTTATATGCAAATTCTACCAAGTGTAGGTAGTCTTCCCATTTGTTCGGCTTTGTTCTTACATACATGTGGAGCATTTTCTCTATGATTTGGTTTGTCATTTCGTTCTTTCCATCCGTTTGTGGATGATAACTTGTACTGAAATTCAAATTAGTATTTATCCCTGCAAACAATTCCTTCCAAAAAGTGGATGTGAATTTTACGTCTCTATCTGAAATCACCATTTTAGGAATACCATGCAGTCTAAAAATTTCTTTCATGAATATTTCAGCAATATTAATAGCCTTAAAAGTATACTTTACAAGAATAAAGTGTGCAGACTTACTGAGTTTATCGATTACAACCATGATTGAATCATTGTGTTTCTGAGTTTTAGGCAAACATGTTATAAAGTCTAGCGATATGGTCTTCCATTTCCATTCTGGTACTGGTAATGGCCGTAATAGGCCAGTTGGATGCTGGTGTTCGGCCTTAACCTGCTGACAATCTTGGCACCTAGCCAAGTACTCTGCTATTTCTCCCTTCATGTTAGGCCAGTAAAATAGTTTTATGAGTGTTTCTATTGTTTTTTGGTAGCCTGGATGGCCAGAATATGGTTTCTTATGCATTTCGTCTAAAATAGTTAATTTTATCTCTGCTGAATCTAGTATGTAAAGTCTGTTTTTAAATCTTAACAGTCCCTTCTTGTCGATACTTATATCTAGTTTATCTGAGTTTACTATATTGTTTTGAAATTCTGCCATCATCTTAGTGTAATCTCCGTCGTTAACACCTGTCGTTCTAATTATTTGTTCAAGATCACTTTCTACCCTGCTGATATTTATCTCAAATAACCCATGTATGCTTCTGCTTAAAGCATCTTCTACTTCATTTTCCTTACCCTTGATATGTCTGACCTCGAAGTCAAATTCACTCAAGAAGGCTAGCCACCTTGCTCGTCTTGCATTAAGGTCTGGTTGATAAAACAGATATTTCACCCCACTATTATCCGTCAATAGTAAGAATTTCCAGCCCATTATATAGTGTCGCCACATTTTTAAGACATGTATTACTGCTACCAATTCTAAGTCATGAGTGACATAATTTCGCTCCTGTTCTTTAATTTTTGGGAATCATAACAAATCATGTGCCCTTCCTGAGTTAGAACACCACTTAGTCCCTCTTTACTTGCATCAACACATACTGTGAAGTCTTTATCTGGGTCTGCTACCTTCAAAATGGGCGTTGATGTCAATAATTCTTTTAGCTTGTCAAAACTCTCTTGACACTTTTGAGACGAGTTAAACTTGGTCCCTTTCTTTTGTAATGACGTGATCGGGTAGGCTATCTTGGAGAACCCTTCTATAAATCTGCGATAATATCCGGTGATTCCCATGAATGACCGGATATCTGCCACATCCTTAGGTACTGGCCATTCCGTAATGGCTTTTATCTTTTCCGGGTCTACGACAATACCTTCCGAGGAAATGACATGTCCTAAATATTGTATTTATTTTTGATAAAAATCACATTTTTGGAATTTTGTGTATAGTTTGTGTTTCCTTAGTGTTTGCAGAACTATTCATAAGTATTAATCATGTTCCTCCTCCATTTTAGAATAGACTAGAATATCATCGATAAATACTACTACGAACTTGTCTAAGTACTGGCTGAAAATGTTCTTCATCAAGCACATAAATGTGGTTGGTACATTAGTGAGTCCAAAAGGTATGACTATAAAATCATAGTGTTTGTATCTTGTTCGAAAAGTTGTTGTGTTTATGTCCTGGTCCTTTATCCTAACTTGATA
>SNQJ01S0288108.1:0-10453 GCA_010110895.2 Picea sitchensis | reverse complement strand
ATAGTCTTAGAGTACCGTCTTTCTTTTTCACAAAGAGGATTGGTGCTCCCCATGGCGAGACACTTGGTCTGATATACTCTTTTTCCAACAATTCCTGTAATTGTATTTTTAATTCTGTCAGTTCTTGTAGACTCATTTGGTAAGGTGCTTTTGAGATAGGGGCTGAACTGGGTAGTAAGTCTATGGAGAAATCTATTTCTCTCCTAGGAGGTAATTCTGGTATCTCATCAATAAACATGTCTCTGAATTCACGTAGGACAGCAAAGTCTTCTAACTTGGGCTTATCTTCTTTTTCTAATAGATTCGCCACTTGGATGGCATAAACTTGACATCCCTTTCTAATACATTTCTTGAGTTGCATCGTTGAAACTTGTCTGACTGACACTGGTTTTGGTATGCCTTGGGCTGTTCTAACAGTGCCAAAATTATCTTTGTAGCTAAGTATCTTTGTATAATAGTCTAGTACTGCTTTGTGTTGTTCCAACCAATCCATCCCGATAATCATATCATAAGATCCTAGTGGTAGGATGTTCAGATTGGTCCTTATCTTTTGACCATCTAAGCTGAACTCATGATCAAAAATAAAGTTAACTACTTTTCTTTTAGTACTTGTTGGTAGTTGTACAAGCCAAGATTTTGCATGCTTTTGTTTCTTAAGTTTATTCGACTCTACTACATTGGGAGTAATATAACTTAACGTAGCTCCAGGGTCAATTAAAATAGAAATTCGAGTGTCATGGATTTTACCTTCGATCTCTACCACCGAGGACTAGTGGTTAGCTTGTCGACCATCTATGGCTACATTTATCCGATGCAAACTTCTGCCCATGTCTCCCACTGTCGAGGCTTCCTGCAAATTGTGAACAACAGTTCTATTTGTTGCAATTAAACATGGATAGTTCCTCCTTAGATGAGGCTCTCCACACTCCCAACACTTTAATGGCTCATGGGAGTTGTCCCCGAACTTCTTCATTCCCAGGTTTATTGATTTACCACTACCTTGCGTATTCATATGATTGGAGTGAAAATACTTCCTTGGGAACTTTTTGTTGCATTCTGATAAGGATCTAGCTGGTATCCCTTCTTCCGTTGGTGCATTCCATCTTGCCTCTTACCCTTCCAGGTCTTGGGAAACTCTACCCACTTTTTATACTTGTCATAGAACATTCCTTCCTTCCTAAATGCCTCGTTCAAGGATTTGGGGTTGTAAAACTCAATTATGTCCCAGTAAGCCTGTGGTAAATAGCTTAAGAATCGTTGGATTTTTACCTTGTCCTGCCGGATGTACGGTACGAACCTTAATAGTTCTAGAAATTTATTTATAAGGTCCTCCATCATCATTTGTCTGAGTCGTAACTCATAAAATACTTTCGTCTTCCTTTCATAATAACTTTTAGAAATGTATTGTTTCTTAAAATACTTCTCAAAGTCAGACCATTCCAACTGTTTCTCATTTAGGCCCTTGTCCAATTTTAGGTCCTGCCACCAAATGTTGGCCTTCCCCTTCAGATTGTAGATGACCATTCTGACCTTCATGTTGTTGGAATAGTTGTAGATTTGGAAGTATTTTTTTGATGTCCAACAATCATGCCTCGGCTTCTTCTCTTGTCCTAGATTCTCCATCAAAAGTAGCAGGTTTAATCTTTTTAAATTCTCCTTCAAGGTGGTCTTTTTGTTTTCTTTTTCTGTCTGGTATGGTTTTGTCTTCAGCTGAAGGTGTCCCTTTAGATGAACTATCTCCTTTTTCTGTTTTCACACCAGAATTCTTGGAGGCCCTTTTGGTGACCTCTTCCTCAGGGTTATCATCTTTTGGGTTTTTCTTGGTTACTATACTACCTAGCAAGACTTCATTTATCTCTTGTTGTTCCTGCTGGGCCTTCTTCAATTTTTCATTGTCGGCCTTGAAAACCTGTAGTTCAACAATAAGGTTCGTCATTGTTTCCAACACCTCCGTGGGTGAACTTCCATCACTTCCATCACTGATCTATCTTGGATCTCCAGGAGGTCCTTGCTATAGATTCCATTCCATCCTGATTTCTGCACCTTCTTGAGATGCCATTATTCAACACAAAACATAAAATCTTTTTGTTTATAATCCACAAGATTTATTAGTTTTTTTTTTCATAGATCAGAATATGTACTAAGCAATTAATGTGGCCCTGTTCAGGCCCAATGTTGTAACTTTTTCTCTGATACCATGTGTAATGTACCTCAAAAACTGTCAATTTTTTTCTTTTTTTCTTTTTTTGTACAATTATCCTTGCATAGTTTCGAGATTCAAGCAATTAAGTCTTCTGTTATAAAGTTTGAGTCTAAAATTTTGTTAGAGACCTTACTGTCATTGAATTTCCTTACTATGCAACTTAAAGCTTCCTACTCGACGATACAATAAGTGTGTACTCCTCACTTCCAAGTTTATTTAAAGTCTTGTAAATTTTATCATTATTTTCTTACATGTTGATGCCTATAACACCAACACAGACTTAACCATGCAAGCAACTTATAAAATGGTTTTGTTACTTCCATACCTCTAATCAGAAGGAATATTCACCAACATTTCCTGCTACGCTCCTACAGTTTGTGGAAAAACAACAAACAATCAGGTTTCGGGGATTTTTCAATGCCAGACACACAAAACAAAACAAAGGATCATGTTATTTTTGCACGAAAACGCAAAAAAAAATGGGTAGACTATGGACCCATCACTTCAAGGTTTCGAGGTTTGGGCTTTCATGAGTATAGACGCCAAACATCACACACAAAAACTCCTGAAATTGTGAAAAGTCACGAGCACTTTGAGATTTCAGAGTTTGGGATTTCGCGAGTACAAAAGTCAAACAACAACACATGACAATTCCCGAAATTGAAAAAAGTGACTAGTACTTCGAGATTTCAGAGTTCGGGATTTCGCGAGTGCAAGTGCCCCAAACAACAACATATATAAACCTCTAAAATGAAAAAAAGGAAAGGTGGGTCCTGCTTTTCGCTATTTCGGGGTTCAGAACTTTGTGAGCTCCAGTGTTCAACATTAATATAAACAAACATCTGAAATGCAAAAAAGGAAAGGTGAGACCCGCATTTCAGGATTTCGGGGCTCGGAACTTCGGGGCTCGGAACTTCGCGAGTTCCAGTATTCAACATTAATATAAAAAAACTTTTTAAATGCGAAAAAGAAAAGGTGCGACCCACATTTCAGGATTTCGGGGTTCGGAGTTTCATGGTTTTCATAGCTAAACATCCAACATACAACAATTCTTGAATTCCAAAAATGAAAGTAACTAACATTTCAGGATTTTGGGGTTCGGGGTTTCGGGGTTTCAAAAACCAAACAACAACACACAAACACCCCCAAAATCCAAAAAGGTGAAAGGATGTGGGACTAACACTTTGAGATTTTAGGATTTGGGGTTTCGAGGTTTCAAATGCCAAACAACAACACACAAAAACTCCCAAATTCCGAAAAGAGAAAGGGTGTGCGACCAACACTTCGAGATTTCGGGATTCAGGGTTTCGGGGTTTGGAAAAGCAAGGGAACTTTGCTTGAATGTAATCAGCAAGTCCTGAATGTCGAAATTCACATTATTTTCATAATTCTAAGATTTTTCCTTGTACTGGTATTCTTACTTTTGTTTTGTGAAACAGTAGGTGTAGAAGGATTCAATATCCATTTACCTATCAGAATTTGAAAAATCTAACTTCTAAATTCTATACGCATATAATCTATAAAAGGGGTACAATAGGGTAACAGTTTCTGTAAAATGTAACTCCTATTATGTTCACTTAGATCCTCTTCTAACCAATGAATTAAACATCAACAGTACTAGACATGTACATCTAGGTAAATATAGGAATAAGAATATCATTCCCTCAGAGTTTGGTAATTATAATTTATGTTCCAATGGATCTGAGTTTGGTTTCGTGGAGTTTTAACCACAGAGAGGACCTTCCCTATTGACGTTAATTCCCTCCTTTCCTTACTTATAGAAATATAAATTATAGATGCATCCATAGACTAGAATTTTACTCATAGGAGAAAGAGTTTTCTAGAGTCTGGATGTTGATTACGAAGTTCGTGATGACAGATAGATTATAACTCCGAAAGGTATTCATCTTACACAACAAATAACTATAATTCAATAGATAGGTGTGGATATTCCTGCAGACGTATTACAACTATATATATATGAAATTCCTTCATATATATTCCTCATAACAAACATAAAATAGGAATCGTTACAATTTTCTTTTAATCAAGTATAATGCATCAGAAAAATCATTCATACAAAGAATGGAAATTATTCGAGTTCAAATTTAATATGACATCGTTAAAAACATTTGAACAAAAAATGAGCATCGTTACAATTTCGATCTAATTAAATAAAATGCATCAGATATCAAATCATTCAAACAAAGAATGAAAACTATTCCAGTTCGGATTTAATAGATACATGACATTGGATAAAACATAGCCATTCATAATAGAGAGAGGGGTAGATCAACATATCTGAATAAAATCCACGGGATGACAAAGGCAACAACAACATTCCTCCCAACAGTAGAACAGGGCAGCCAAAACTACTTGCCTGATTCACCCCCTAGCCCGACCATGAATCCATGAGGGAGAACTTGGAGACTCCTCAGAAATATTCAAAAATTTTCAGCGGTTATCCCCTTGCCTCACACTTTCTCGGCAGTGTTCATAACAACAAGAGATCTCGCAATCCTTTCCCAGCATACTTGGCAGCGTCCTGCCTCCTTGCAGATGCTATTTATCAATTTTTGTCCAGGTCTTTTTCCCTCCTTTGGGGATTTTCAAAGGTTTTTATTAGTCCCTTATTTCCAGGGGCTTCCAGTGGCCAAATATATGATTTTCCACTTGTAATAATTAGCCCAGAGGTAGTTCCAACATGTTCCCCACTCATGGAGTCATGGTCAACTGATTTTTTAACATGATTGTTCCATTTGCCTCCTGCAATTAATATAAATATTATGTTGTGATACAAGTGTCATAGTCAAGTAGTTAGTTGAGTCCAAACAGATTTCTTCCCAACAGTCACAATGATTAAATACAATTATTAAATTCAAAATTTAGAATTTCCATAAATGGAAAAAAAATTCAGATTCGAATTTGCCAAAAACCGAAATAAATTTCCAGCACACAAAAATAAAAATATTTTATTTTGGGGGGATGTTACACTCCGACTGGGATACTAATTAACAAGACTCTTCTAGAGAGATCAAGGAGTATGCTTAGTAACACCAATTTGCAGCAGGAACTATGGGTAGACGCAGTAACTACAACTTGTTATCTGGTGAATCGATCACCATCAACAACAATAGAATGAAAAATTCCTAAGGAGGTATGGAGGTCACCCTTGTAATTATTCTAACCTTAAAGTTTTTGGTTGTGATGCCTATGCTCTAATTCCGAAACATCATCGTTTTAAACTATATCCAAAATAAAAAATGCTCATCTTTGTTGGATATGGTGATGGTATTAAGGGGTACAAGTTGTGGGATCCTAATTCCCACAGGATCACCATTAACAAAGATGTAATATTTGATGAATCATCTCTCATCAAATCAAATGTAGATGTTCAAATGAAATAGGAAAAAGCACCAAAGTATCAACAAATTCAGTTTGAAACCAGTGAAGGTGAACATGAAAAAGTTTCAGAAAATGTTCATGAAGAGTCTCCTGCAGTAGAGGAATACATGGTTTATGATCACAGTCAACATATTATGGATGTGCCACAAACTTCCCTATGGAGGTCTACAAGCATCAGAAATCCTCCAAGAAGGTATGATGATTTTTCTTCGTCAGTTTCTTTAAGTACCAACGATGATGAACCTTCATACTATCATGAAGCTATGAAGGGTTCAAATAGTGATAAATGGAAAGAAGTGATGAACGATGAAATGAAATCATTAGAGAGGAATGTTACATGGGACCTGGTAGAAATTCCAAGAGACAGGAAAATTGTAGGTTGCAACTGGGTCTACAAGTTGAAGAAAGGCATCAATGATAAGGTCGAAAGGTACAAAGCAAGGCTGGTTGCGAAAGGATATTCTCAGAAAGAAGGTATTGACTTTTATGAGATTTTTTCACAAGTTGTAAAGGTTGTTTCAATTCGAATTTTGTTAGCATTAGTTGCATTGCTTTATTTGGAGTTGGAGCAACTAGATGTTAAAACTACTTTCTTACATGGAGATTTGAATAATGAAATTTACATGGAACAAATGGAAGGGTTCGTTTAGAATCACAACAAGAAATTTGTTTGTGGGATCAAGAAATCATTGTATGGTTTGAGGCAGTCGCCCAGACAATGGTACAATAAATTTGATTCTTTCATGGTGAGCCATAATTATACAAGGAGTGAGTGTGATCATTGTGTCTACTTTAAGAAATTGAATAATAGAATATTCATTATCTTAGTACTATATGTTGATGATATGCTTTTAGCAAGAAAAATCATAATTGAGATCAACAGGTTAAAGGCTCAGATGGATAGGACGTTCGATATGAAAGATCTAGGAACAACAAGGCATATTTTGGGCATGGAGATATTTAGAGATAGGAGGAATGGTAAGTTTTGGTTGTCACAACAAAAGTATGTTGAGAATATACTTTTGAGGTTTGGTATGAACGATCTGAAACCAGTTTCAGTCCCTTTGGCTTTCCATTTCAAGATTTGTTCAATTTTATGTCCTAGAACAAAAGAAGAAAAGGAATATATGTCTCGAATACCACATGCTAATGCAGTAGGAAGTCTAATGTATGCAATGGTTAGTACAAGGCCAGACATTTCACATGCAGTTGGGTTGTTAGTAGGTTTATGGCAAATCCAGGTAAAGATAATTAGGCAGCACTGAAATGGGTGTTTCGGTATCTGAGGGGCACAAGTGATTATTGTATCTCCTATAACAGTAGTCGTGAGTTAGTCTGTGGATATGTTGATTCTGATTTTACAAGTGATTTGGACAAGAGAAGGTCAACTTCAGGGTATGTCTTTACTCTTGCAGGTGGATATATTAGTTGGATGTCAAAGCTACAAAACATTGTCTCTTTATCCACTATAGAAGCAGAATATGTAGTTGCTTCACATGCTTGCAAAGAGGGAGTTTGGTTGAAAGGTTTGTTTGGTGAGTTTGGAAAGATGCAGGAAAAAGTAAAGTTACTCCGTGACAGTCACAGTGCTATTCACTTGGCTAAGAATCCATCCTACCACAGTAAAACAAAACATATACCTATCAAGTACCATTTTGTAAGACAGGTCATTGATAAAGGTGGAGTCTCTCTTGAGAAAGTGCATACAAAAGAGAATTGCACAGACATGTTCACAAAACCGGTACTGTTAGAGAAGCTACGATGGTTCTTGACTTCTCTTGGCTTGCAAAAAAGGTGATGAACAAACTGAGGAGCAAGGTATCAGGTTAATTGTTGTCAAGGTGGAGATTATTGGAAATGGTGACAACAAATTCTTCCATGAATAGGATTTCAGATCCTATAATCCAGCATTGGTTGTAACCAATACGACCAAGTTAGAATATGGATGAGATTACATTTAATAATAAGTTTTCCTATGTAATGGATATAAATTTATGTAAGCCCTTAGAGGCAGACATGAGGAGTGTGAGAGTAATGTGAGCCTGATGTAATCTCCTTGATCTGAATAATAGGACAACCGATACCTATACTTGGTGGACTTATCCCAACATTTGAGTGAACCATGTAAATTGTTGTGTTTCTTTCTTGCATTCTTATTGATTGTCTTATGTGAAATTTGTGTTTCCTCATTTACAAATTCCAACATTGTTATTTTATTTATATCAATGGATTTATATAAATCATTTGTTTATATATATATATATATATATATATAACTTGCACGTAGCGTAACTTTGTTATTTTTTATCATTTATTTTAATTTTAATAAATAAATAAAAACAATAAAACATAACAATGATTATATATAGACATATATAACTTGCAAGTAGCTTTTCAATTAGAATTATAAATTGCATTTTTTGATATGGTTATTCAGGATTTGGCATGGCATATCAATTCAACAACAATGAGAATGTCTAGATCATATTGTTATTGAGATGGTTCCTTCGCAACTCCAACAAATGCAAATTCATGATAATAGTTTGCTTCCTTCCGGGAACGTTGTACCCAACGAGAATGCAGAGATTTTACAGTTAAATTCAAACGATGCTAGCCATACAACTCCTACATTCAACTTATTAAATCTTTACGCCATTAGTCAACGAGCGATTCTCACCGTTGTCCCTGCCATCGATCTCTAAAGCGATCATTGTCACCCTCTTTTTCATATTCTTTCAACAGTTCAGAGTTATAAGACACACAGGACAAGTCCGTAATTCCCTACTTGGCCACTGTATGTGGTTTGTTGAGCGATATGCAATTATCATGATGTTAATGGCAATATCACTTTGCCTCCTATTCTACTACACTTCATTGGTCTCGCCCTCCGGCCACTGAATCTTCCTTGGACATGATATATTTTCTTAGGTAGACTGTACTAATTAGGAAGGTTATGAGGAAGCATATATGTTTTGAATTGTAGTATTAACAGTGGGCCACTGAATCTTCCTTGGACATGAAAGATTTTCTTACGTAGACTGTACTAATTAGGAAGGTTATGAGGAAGTATATATGATTTTAATTGTAGTATTTAGCTCTTTGTGTGGCGTATTTTCTTTGACAACCAGTCTGGAGATGATAATATATCCATATACATACTATTTTATTATGTTTATATTCTTCTTTGTTTTATAGATTTTCTTGATAAATTGTGAAGCAAGAATGCAGAGAGAAATAATAGAACATAAATAGTATTCAGTATATTGAGAATGTAAGGATAAAGTACAATGAGAAGAGTTAACGAAGAAATCATGTGAAAAGGAAAATAGTTGAGCTAAATAGGTTCAAGTAAATCAAGAAAATAAAGTACAGCTGGCCAGGACAGCTGGCAGTGTACAGTCATACTGTTGAGGTTACATTATATTTAACACTCCCTCTTAAACTCAACAGTTACAAACATCAACATTGATTATGCCCAAGTGTTGCCTCTGAAAATCAAAAACAGATTTTTCGAGTGGCTTTGTGAAGATATCTGTGAGCTGATCTCAAGAACCACAGAATTGAAGTGCAATATCACCATTATTGACTAGCTCGCGGATGAACTGAAAGCAAGTGTCAATGTGTTTGTTTTTCTTGTGAAACACATGATTTTTGGATAGAGCTATTGTTGAAGTATTGTCACAGAAAATACGAGTTGGATCCTTTTATGTATGTGACATATCTTTCAATATTCTTCTCAGCCAGATAGCTTGACAAGAAGTTGAGTTAGCAGCAACATACTATGCCTCTGTAGAAGATATTGATACAATCGGTTGCTTCTTTGATGCCCATGAAATCAGGTTCGAGCCCAGGTGAAAAGCATGTCCTGAGGTGTTTTTCTTGTCATCTAGGCTGCCTGCAAAATCACTGTTTGTGTAACCAGATAGTTGATTACTATAAGATTTAGTGTACCATAAGCCAAAATTGAGAGTTCCTGCAATATATCTCAGAATCCGTTTCGCATTTTCCAATGAGAATCTTTGGGGGATTCCATGAATCTGGAACAAGGATAGCTGCATACATAATATCAGGCCTAGTTCTTGTAAGATACAACAAACTGCCTACTAAACTTTTGTATAGGGTAGGGTCCACTGTAGGGCCTTCATCTTTCTTGCTCAATTTTCTACCTGGAGGTATAGGAGTTTTTGCTAGATTGCATTCTTCCATGCAAAGTCTTTTGATGATGTTTGCTGCATACTTTTTTTGACAGACAAAAATGCCTTTGGTTGATTGATCAACCTCAATCCCCAAAAAATATTTCATTATGCCAAGATCTGTCATCTCAAACTCAGAGTGCATGGCATGTTTAAAACTTGTTAACTCAAGATTTCCAGTATATATCATGTCATCAACATATAAACATACAATCAAAATTTTACCGTACTGATCAATTTTGGTGTAGAGAGTTGGCTCATTTTGACTTCTACCGAAACCACTTTTGATCAGATAAGTGTCAATTATCATGTACCAAGCTCTTGGAGCTTGCTTTAAGCCATACAGGGATTTCTTCAACCGATATACTTTGGCAGGCTGCTCCTGGAATTCAAATCCAGGGGGCTAATCGACATAGACTTTTTGTTTTAAGAAACCATTCAAGAAAGATGACTTGACATCCATCTAGTATACTCACCATTTATGTTGGGCTGCTACGTCCAATAGAGTTCTGATAGTCTCTAACCTTGCTACTGTAGCAAAAGTTTCACCATAATTAGTACCAGGTTGTTGTGAGAATCCTTTGGCAACAAGTCTTGCCTTGTGTTTTTTGATCTGCCCTTTTTCATTGAGTTTAGTTTTGTAAACTCACTT
>SNQJ01S0288106.1:0-10882 GCA_010110895.2 Picea sitchensis | reverse complement strand
TGTGTGAGAAAAACTAATCCAAGATCTCTCCAAATCTTCAAGACCAATCCAAAAATTAGGGACTAGCTAAACTTCCAGGCTATTCTGGGGTTATGGGGACTGAATGGAAGGTCTCAGGAGCCTGGGATGCTGGTGTGGACATGTTGTAATGCAGGACATGTACAAAGGAGAAAATTGGGCCTTCCCTTGTGTGAGAAAAAACTAATCCAATATCTCTCCAAATATTCAAGACCAGTGGAAGGATATAGATGTACTGGAGGACATCATTAATGGGGTTCACATAAAGAAGCATTCCACAATCTAGAATAATCTCAAAATGTAATTTCTTTGGGCAACTCAACAATGATGAAATAGGACTAAAATCCACTATTGGAGTTGTGTCTTGATCAATGCTATATATATGTGAGGGTTTTGGCCCTGTTTTTACACCCTTTGAATAGCTCTAGATGGGAAAATTGTACATGTCAACTTCTATGCACAACTTTTGAAGGAAGGGTACACCCTATAATCAAATTCTTTGCACTCAACATATTCTATTCCAAATGCATTTACATGCTATCGGGTTTTCAAATATGTGTAGATGAAGCTTTCAAGACAAGCGACCATATGTAATGTAATCTTGAACTTGAGAAGTGATCACTCTGCTAAATAACTTATAGCGGTTGTCACATGCCTTAATAGATATTAAAATTAGAATACAAACACTGATGCACCCCTAACACAGACAACAATTTCAAAACATCCAAGGCTGCAAAAGCATATAATGGTATTAAAACAGATATACAAATAATCATCTAGTACAACTCAGTAGCCATTGTTCCGTGGTGTGCAATTGTCAGCAGTGCGATGGATCAAATGGTTCTTCTGATGTCACGATGAATAACAGCAAAAGTATCAAACTTAGAAGAAACAACATCTATTTACGCTTGTGCACTCTCTTGTACCTAGCCTCTTTTTCAAGCACTCTCTGGATTCCATCAACATTGGGTTTCATCAACATTGTTGATAGCACTTGCCACACCAAGAAATAACGTTTTCCAACATTAAATGAAGTGAATTTATACTCCAATAACCACCAATAGTTTTGAACCCATTTTAAGCAGTATAGGTCAAAACCAGAGATTGACTTGCTTAGGCTATATGTAGGAAGTCCGATACTGAAAGGGTGCTGCGGTTGAAATACCACCTTGCTAAAATCCCGGGGAAGGAGATTGCAATTTGTACTCAGTGATTCCCAAAAGTTATTCAAACTACCCACCAAGCTATTAAGAAAAAGGATAAAAAAGAAAGAAAAGTAGCTCTCAAACTTAGGAATTTCACCGATGGTTAACTAGATCTAAGAACCATAGCCATGTCCCGAGGTAGGGATAGTGTGTGAGAGAACTCCATGAGTTCAACTTCCATAAGGACCTCACCTTTCTTTGTTCGAATAACCAAATATGGGGCACAAACTTCCATCCGATAAATGATTTAAAGAAAGAAGCAAGATACAAACAACATTGCGGGGAGGGATATTTTTTAGAGCAACATACCTTTGGGCAATGAAAAGACCAATCCTCTCTTCTAGTCAATGTTTGATGTTGTCAATGTTGTTTGCCTAAGGTATAAATTCCCTAGGCATAAGGGCCAATCCTTCAGGAATAAAGGTGATATCAATACTAGATTGGAGGACCTAAAGGAAATCATAGGAGACCCTTTGGATCTGCAGTGATGTTCATCTATTTGAATGAGGAAAGGGTAGGATCACTCATAATTTCTTGGTACATTGTCCTAGTGGTACAATGTTTATTAAATATGTATGTTTGAATTGTATTAACATTGTCAAAACCCTTGGAAGAAGTGGAAAAACTAGTTTTTCCACTTCTTCACTCAATCGAATGAGCCCTAGTGTAAAAACTAGGGCTCATTCTACTTAGTGAAGTAGTGGAAAAACTAGGGTTCATTCTACTGAGTGAAGAAAATAGATCAGGGGAAAACATATTGGTAATTACCTATCACCTTGAAAAACCTTGTCAAAAATAACCAAATAGTCAGTGCATGTGGGCTCTCCATAACAAGACAAAAGTCTATAGTTACATTTATTACATAAGTGTGTGCTGTTGCATGCTTGTTTTTTGTACTAGCTTTTAAGCATTGTTAGTGAAGACAATGCATATGATGGTAAGACTTCTAGTTCAGTTCTATTATATAATGCTTAACCATCTTTATGGAAGAGATTTAACCTGAAGGCTAAGAGCTATGGTTTCTTAATAAAAAAATCTATAACATATGTTTGTAAGGAAAACAACTACCCCATGCTTTTTCCTTAACATAAAATGTTTCAACAATATGAGTGGTGAGACCATTGTGAGGGAGCCATCAGGTTTGGAGCAGGCCGCGTGGACCTTGAGTAGGATGTATTGGATAGAGGAGGGCCACAGGCCACTTATTGTTGAGCAGAGAGGGTCTGAGAGGGACGTAGGCCCATGCAGTTTGAAAGTGGGTTTTGGTGAGGGCCAGTGAGTCCATTTTCCAATCGTGAGGTACAGAAGGAAGATGGTGGGGCCTCTTGAGATTCATGGAGGCTTTGGAAGTGTAGTATCCTAATACATGCATTTGGAGGATGGGAGCTTGGAGCAGCTTATAAACACTTGTTGGGGAGACATTGGCATTATCGAGGTTTTGTTTGAGTTTTGCGGTATTTTTGCGGATGTATTACAGTTGTTTTAGCAACCAATAGTTGTTTTATTCTTGTTTATTTGTTCAAGATTCCATGCAATGGAAGCCTTGAAGTTGTCTCTTTGGTCTTGTGTGAATTAGGTGGTACATTACAGTATATTTGATGAAGTACTTGCGAGGGAAAATACGTACCGATTGTTTGTATAAAGCACTCAATGAGCATAATAATATATGTAATGCAAAACATTTGACAAAGGCATACAACTAGAACAATAAAATTGACATCAAACACAATGTAATGTCCTTCATCTCAAACTCCGATGCAAGGCCCTGCTTGCAATCAACTATAAGATCTTTCAGCTCAAGTGATGAACAAATCATCCACATCTGATTATGAGAATGGAAGTGTAATACTCACCTGTGCCTCGTAGAGGTTAGGATTTCCTCACTCTTCCTCAAACTATCTGAAGCAATTAAGTGTCTATCCTCGAATACCAATCTCTAGGATCTTTCTTCAACCTATACAGATCTTTCTTCAAGCTGAAGACTTGAGTTTTTTCTATCTTCAAATTCAAACCCCTGTGGTTGTTCTATTTACACCTCCTCCTCTATAAAGCCATTGGGAAAAGTAGTCTTTATACATTTGATGTATCTTCCAACCCATCTCTACTGTTATGTCAATAATTCTCTAGATATATGTGTATCATGGTAGATGTCTCATCATAATTAGAGCTCTCTATTTGAGAGAATCCTCGCACCACAAATCGAAACTTTTGTTTCTCTATGTTTCCATCTGCGGCATACTTGGTCTTATACAACCACCTGAAGTTGACTTCCCCTTAGGCCTCGACACCACCTCTCACACATCATTTGCATGATGACATGATGGGTCCTACTCCTCCTGCATGGCCTCTACTTCAGAGCATGCCTGGTCCCAAATGCCACACAAATATAGTGGAGCTCATCTATGATGTTTGTCACCATAGCCAGAGAGTAAGATCAAGTCTCTAAGCATCCTCTCTCTCATCAACCGTTTGGGCTCTCCTACATACTTATTACCTTCCTTTAGGGTCTTCTAAAACCATCTTGGTTTCTTCTTCCCTAGAGTAATAAATGGAGAAGTAATCATAAAGTTAAAACAACAAGATGAAGAGCTGCCAATTTATTAGAGTATTATTGGGTTGTCAGTAAGGCAACTTGTTTCATTGGGGCAAGAGTGGTTCACTGGGGACCAAAAGGCATCAACAAAGGTTCCCATCTAATACAAGCAATGGGGACTATTTCTTCCCCAGATAGGACAACTAATCTAGGTGGTTTTTTTAAAGTCGGCTCAACAACTATCCCAAATCTGCCGCCAAATTAGAAACAATATTGAATCTTGCTAGTGCAAGTCCCGAACTTGTAGCGTATTTTTCATGCCCTTCTCTTTTGTTTTTGGTATTTCAATGGCCACTACTTGTTCAATGGGCCCAACCATGTTAATGTTATGCCATTATTATAGTTCTTTGCATTTCATTAGATAAGAGCATAATAAGAACTGAGATCAGCACTGAGAATACACATTCACAGGAGACTGTGTTTATCTGGGGAACCCTCTGGGGAAGAAAACCCGACCAAAACTTCCTTATCATAAATGAAGCATACAATGTGTTCAAGAGATAACTCAAACCAATATAGAAATTCCTCCCAAAGGATCGCCACTCTTCTTCTCCTCTCCAGCTTCCAGTGCAGGCTTACCCTCATAAGAGAATGATGAGGCAAGGTGAAGTGTGTGTTATAAGTGAGGCATTAGCCTCTTATTTATATCAGCCTAGCATGTGTGAAAGGTCATAGTCTACCTCTCACTGGTGAGTAATCCCACCTTTGATAAATTATGGGTCTTCCCATTATAACTATTGGGGCCTTTTATTCTTCCCTTTGTAATTGTCGATGACCAATCTAGCAAAGGGGATTTGGTCCTTATACAATTACCAATGAATGAAATACTCAAACAGGATTAATCCAATAAAAAATAATAATAATATCTTGACGCAGTTAATCCTCAATGGGAGTTTAATCCAATAATAATAATAACATGAATTAATCCACAATGAGGATTTAATCCAATAACAAAATAATAATAGAATGATACTATGAATGAACTAATGATATGAATGAATCCAACCTTTCTCATTCTAATGTGCATTCCTGTCCACACTTTTATTGTGTAAAAACAACATGAATGCTCGGAGCTAAGTTGACTAGATGAAGTTGAAGGGACCAAGAACATGATTAAAGAGAAGGCACCGAGGAATGCAATAGCTGCATATAGGAGCATTGGGCCGGAGAGAGAGAGAAATAGAGGAACAGATTCAAAGAAAGGTAACAACTATGGTCCAGCAGGGGATGTTGTAGGGCATTGGAAATAAAAAGAGGAACTGCAGAGTTCTTGTAGTGTGAGTGAAATCGAGCACAAGATCATCAAGATCTCACCATCAGTGAAAACTTGCATACTTGTGAGAGATAAATTGAGATTTTTAAATTTTTATATTTATAAAATAAAGAAAACCAAAACTGCCATCTCAGGTCAAAGAGGCATCCAATGTTGTCATGGATTTAAGCAAAAGCATAGAATATACTAGACCTAGCATTGTCATGGGATTAACAAACCATCGTGAGGTGTGTTCATCGAAATGAGATCCATGAGAGGACTCACCATTGGAAAGTGTTGATATCTCATAGGAATATCATAGGTACTAGAGATGCAAATGATAGCTCTAAAAGCAGAATCGGGGAACCAACACATTATGAGAGGCTCAGCTTCTAGTTTGGTTTCAAGTTCCTATATAGTTGGTTTTAAGAGTTAACACAACGGAGTTCTTCATATATCCTGACCTCTTCACTTTATCCTCCCATAGGTAGGTTGCTTTAGAGCGGATTCCCAAGAGGAGGAGATGAGGTCCTCAAAGTTGTCTTGATTGACCATACTAGATTAAACTTGAAAATGATAGGGCCAAAATCCATTGGTGAGGATACATATAAAATGACATGCCTATGATAATATGTGAAGTCAACCTTAAATAAAGAGTCATGGGATTTCTAACATATACTCGTGTAGTGCAGTAGATAACATACTGTTAATAGTTGTTAGATCAAATAAATGTTTAGAGATTTTTCAAGGGAAGGAGGCCAACTGGTACCTCCAGGTTATTTGCCACACTTTGTTATAAATAGATAGATCAATTGCTTTGAGGTTGATGGTTGAGAAAGGCTCCCAAAATTGTAATATTTTGGATAAAGTGACTATGATATAGTATGTACTGGAATTAAGACTTTTTGGCTAATAGAAATCATCTTCTCTTTCGAGCTTATTTGCTACGATTATAAAATGTTCGTACCTTGAAGATTCACATGAATGATTGTGGTGATGTTATGGTGGATGTTTGATAATTATATTATCATGGCATTTAGCTTCCTTGGTTTTGGGTTCGAGATGGGTGTGTTGAAACTTTCTTCATTGGGCTTTTTGTGCGTGTTTACAATGGCCCATACATTTCCTCTAAGTTTCAAGTCTTCCCTCTATTCATACATACTACCAAACTACTAATTGGAGTTATTAGAGATCTTGATTGTTGGTCCACATACTATGCTGTTATGGGTTGGAAGGTATCATTTTGGGTCCTTTTCCATTTGACCCTAGGCAAAGCCGTTAGATTTGGGTTTCCAGCTGCAATTCGAAGGTGACTTCTAGTGCTAACACAATTGTTTATATCATGACTTCTCAGGAAGCCCTTCTAAAACAAGGGCCAATCACGAGGTCGTGTTAGGTGATAAGGTAATCAACCACCTTTTATTTATTGTCGGTAGCGTAGTTACCCTCTTCCTTGAATATGGTAGGTCATAGATGCCATAATGGCCTAGACTTCCTACCTAAAGGTGTCCACAAGATTGGTGTGTTGCACCTTGGATAGACATTAGCTAGACTCTCGGACTCCTTGGGGTTTCCCAACTATAGGTAGGAAGTAACTTGCATCATATAGTTAGTTCATTCTGATGGGTTTTTCAATGTAACTTTCCCTGTTGAAACTCTCAACCTTGGCACGTGATCTTGATGTTGGATTCCATCACCAAATAGCGTTTCTTTGTGAGAAGGTTTTTTTGCATACCAACTCTTGGAATTAAAATTAGCGTGTGTTATTTTTCTCCTTAGTTGTACCCAAGTTAGGTTTGTGTCTAATGGCATCAGTTTCGGGGTCATTTTAAGGTCTATGACATAATTAGCATACTATGACATCTATTTTTATTTTTTGAGAGATGTAAAAAATAAAAAAACTAGGCCTAGAAATAATACTAAATTTCCTACCATGGTTTTTACTAAGAGCCAATCTATCACCGACAATCAAATCTAAAGTTGATCCTATCAGAAACCAACTAATCCAGCCCAATGGAACCTACAAATGAATCATTGGTCGATGCTAGATGCACCGAATCATTAGTCCATGCTAGTTGTACCGAACGGATATCCCTCGAATGGATGATCATAATCTGAGATATTAATTTTAGGATATAAGAATATCGGTCCTATGATTTCAATAGAAGTGAAACATAAACTAAATGGAGATTTAGTTAAGTTTGGAGGGACTACAATCATCTAGCATAAGCACTTTGCAATGCATAAGTACCCAATTGTACATTTTCTCAATGGAAAAACTAAATTAAAAAAATCAACATTTAGCCACCTCATGCGCTTCTATGTCTGTGGCATATTAATCACCAATCATGGCTGGTAATAATAGAAATAGATTTAAGTCTACTTAAAAAGATAAAACATATTTTCTTGTTCACACTCATAAATTGTAGGGTCATAAAATGTCATTCATATACTGAGAAATGAAGAAAAACCTCACTCGTGCAACTTTCCTGACAATTTGGAGGATCCCCACTACAATTCTCATTTTTTGTATCGTGTCTGGAGATGAGCTAGTGCAACTGAGAGATACTTTTAGCATTGAGATCATCTCATTCTGTATTTTGAGGGAAAAGTCTTTGATTCTTGTGTCAAGAATTTGTTTCCATGTTTTTCTCCCCTGAGAGTGTCGAATGAACCCACTTTGCAAGATTTGTTTCACTAGTGTTGGGAGGCCTTCCATTCAGTAGCTCTAGAAAAATTACCCCAAAGGTATAGACATTACCAGCAACAATCATTCTCATAGTGTATGCATATTATGTAGACAACACATTCAATATGAACCAAAAGAAACACCAAACCTTATAGGATAATCTACTCTTAATTGTATAGAATGAAATAAAGAGAAGGTCATAATCAAAACAATAAACTTTGATGACTATATTCCTGTTGTTGTTTGAAAAATATATCAAGGAAACGTTTATACAAGCTGCATGCAATGATTATGGCATTTCAGAGCTATAAGGTAACACAGATGTCGGAAGAGGAAGTCTAAAATGAGTCATACAATTTTGGATGCAAGGTTACTATATGAAATGGGAATCAATAGGAGGGAAGACAATTGAGGTCACGGATAAATGAGATTTATAAATTCCTTAGCAAAATAGATATTTTTTGGTGTATAAAAATGGAGGCATATGGAAACTGGATTCTGGGAACAGCTTTCGGTGATGAGAGTGGGTAAAGACTCGACAGGTGGCTGGTTAGGAAGCTCATGGTGGTCCAGGCTTGTGGGTGCAGAAGTTTGATGATGTTTGAATGAGAGCATGCTTGGGCTGGTTTGGGGCTGGGTCAAGTGGACTCAGGGTCTACCAAATGTGTTTCATTGGTGTGTCTAAGTGTCTTCTTGTCTCAGCAGCACGATAAGACAGCTGGTAATTTTATGGGGAAAATGTGTGAAATTTCAAAGAGTCTAGAGCATGAATGTAAACCACATCCTAAACTACCACTAAGCAGTACTATGAATTATGACATTGAACTCTCTAAATACTAATCTCCATTTTGAGAACATAATTCAGTAACAAAAGATTGGAAAAGTGACATTCATTCTTTAAATGATATAAAAATACCTAGCTCAAAAACCTTTGGAGAATGATTTAGTGTATCAAACATTCAGATCCATCTTGCTGACTTACAATGGGCCATGAAGTAGCTCCTGTTTACTAGAGGAGTCCTACAATCCTTGTGGGCTATGATAGGGAGGAACATTACCTATGGTCTCTCTGCCTCTTGGCAAAAGAATGTAGGCCTGTGCAACATCTATTGTTTTGTCATAAGTGAGTAGTTGGAGCATACCTGGAGGGATGTATGCAACTAAGCCAACAATTGCATAAATACTCTTTGTGCTCTTGGAAAGATCAATGTTCTTGCAAATCTCAATATCTCCTATTTGTGGCTCTCTTAAAGACTCCAGAAGAATGTTTTTGGAATTGATATCAAGGAGGAATATTGGTTGTTGATACCCATGTAGAAAATCCAAACCTTGTTCTACACCTATAGCGATGCTGCAACGTGATGACCAATTCAATATAGAAACACTACTAGTGTGAAGAAAGTTTGAGAGGATGCCTTTATGAACATATTCATAGAAAATGGAAAAACAATATGTGTCTAGAAACATGTGCCAAGGGTGTCAGGATATTGGGATACATTATCCTCCCCTACTTCTCCAGTTCTACACCAAGCTTTCAGTAGTTTCCTGACTTGAAACTTCGTCAGTCCAGTTGAGCTTCCTCACAAAATAAATAATACCAGAAAACATGGAAACTTTGTAACAGGTACTAAAATTGTTCTTTAGAAAAACATTTGCAGGGTCTAGAGTGACTTCAACACCCTTTTCAAAGTCAATCCTCAACCTGTGGATACAATCTGGTTGAATAAATTGGCCTTCTATCTACAGGCTAGTTGCACTTCTAGAATATGATATTCATTGTGCCGAAATTATTTACATGCCACAATAAACAATGCAAATGTCCCAATGAAAAAAACAACACTTGTAGTAGAAACTCCAATCAATAAATTTACCGAGATTCTTTTCTTTTTAGTGGTGGCAGTAGTAGGAACACATTGTCCAGTACAGAGACTAGGGTTGCATGTATCATTAATAAGCAACCATTTTCTAAAGTTTGGAAGGATGCATGTTAATCTATTGTTTGATAGGTTCAAGAGTGTAAGACTAAGCACAACTTTCAAATAACATGAAACTTCTCCTGTCAATTTATAATTGGAAAGGTCCAATATTTCTAGCATGTACAAACCATAAAGAGTACTCAGAATTTTCCCTAGGGAATTGCAACTAAAGGTGAGTTGAATTTGTAACTTTAAATAAGTAATTTCAAACAACAGCATTGTTCAGGTTATATTTTCCAATCAGCAGAGCTCTAACAGAAATTACCCGACAATATTTAACACGCATTCTTTGGAAATGATCTGTGAGGGAGGGGTTGTAGGCACTGAATTACAACTACAAAATCTTGAAGAATTTTTTTGAGGTTACTTGAGCCCCGGAATGGAATATTTCCCTCCGTCGATATATAAAATTAATTGACCGATTAAATCTGGGTTCTCCATTAAAATGATTGTTGTGACTTCAACTGCAGGCGTGAGAGTGGAGAGGAAGCCGATGGGTTGATGGGTTGGGCTTTGTCAGGTGTTTATTGGATCAGGTTGTTGGGTTTGCTGATCTTGGGATCTGGCCAGCTAGTGGGTTGTCGTTTCGTTTCTGGAATGCCCATCTCTCCAGCTGGTGAAGTTGTCTCGTTCATTTTATAAGAATGCCAGTCGGGCCGTCTGATTTGTGGGTCCGTTGGGACCGCTGGGCTGATTCTGTTGCGGCCTTAACTGTTCATCCAGGGAGATTAGGAGTCACGTCTAAGCAGTGCTTGTGGTCTGAGTCCATGAGATGCTAGAAAACCTGGAGGATGCTTCCATTCACAACCAATTTAGCCCGGCTCAAATCGGCGATCTTGTGAGGTTAGCTAACTGAACATGTATATTTCTAGTAAGTTGATTCTTATTCGATTTGAAGTGGGTCAAATAGCGGAGAAGACCCAGTGTTTCAGGAATCATTCCAGAGAATTTATTGGATGAAATTATCAGGGTTCTTAACTTTTTAAGGTACACAATCAGGGATTTTTCCATTCATCCCATTGAAGTTGAGGTGTAGAAAAACCAAATTGGTTCATTCCACAAGTTCTTGGGGAATTTCACCTACAAAAGCGTTATGAGAGATATAATTCCTCTAACATTCCCAGACATCCCAACAATGAATTGATTGTA
>SNQJ01S0288103.1:0-10882 GCA_010110895.2 Picea sitchensis | reverse complement strand
ATCAAGGAAAAAACAAGCTAAATGCAAATTGGACATTTGAAAAAAAAATTACAAGTTAAATGAGTACATCAATAAAAAATAACATACTAACCTTGCAAGTTCAAAATCCGAGCTATGTAGATCGAGAATTGGATTTTTTCAATCGGTGGGTGATGGAAAAAATAAACAGCTCAAACAAAATCCAAGAACAATGTCGCAACTATAGAAATTGTGTCACAAAGTCTCTTAAAGTCACTTTTATATAGATAAAATAGTCAACTAGCCGTTAACACCGACCAATGAGATAGGCAATTTTTTTGTCGGTATTGCCACAAAAGTTCGTCGCTATAGAGACGAAAATACCGACTAGGTTAAATTAAGATTTTCGTGGATATGGTGACGAACTTTCGTGGCAATATCCACGAAAATCCCTCCCTCTTTAAAAAAATGATGAAACTAGTGGAAGCGTGGAAAATTTTCGTGGAATAATCCACCCATATGTAGTAGTGTTGCGAATGAGCGCATCCGTCACATCTCTTCTCAGAGATAATCCACCATCATTCAAGAAATCTTGTTTTCTGTTGCATTTTATAGTTTCAATTTATTTCCTTGTTGAATAAAAAACCGGTTTTACTGTATCTATGTTATTATGTGTTAAGCATCTGTTAATAATATGTAATCATTTCGTTTTGCTCATAAAATATATATCAATTGTATCAAAGCAGTCTGCTCCTTGTCGTCTTAATGCATGTCCCCAACTAGGTCAGAGTACAAAGAATTGGGTCTCGAGCTTGTTTCTCTTGAGGACCAAAGCTCTTGCATGCCCAAGCGACCTCTCATGGTAAAAGAAAATAAATATGACGGGGTAGGAGATCCTTTCAATATGTTGCTTGAGGAAGCTCTCACACAACAGAAGAATGAGATGATGGATATTTTCGCACAAATCCTTCGGCGACTACCAACATGCGACACATATTCTTCGAGCGGAGGCACCGCCCCCTTCAAGGTACAAACAAACGTTGATATTCCTATATTTGAAGGTCAGATAGACGGAAATGGTGTAGACAAGTGGTTGAATCTACTAGAAGGGAATTTTTCTGTCCATAACTTTTCGAATAGAGAAAATATTTCTTTTGCGCTCCTCAAAGCTGTTCTGCATGTCAAAGATTGGTGGGAAACTTTCTGTGAGAAAAAGGAAACAGAGGAACCCTCATTATTTACCGTCACAACCACTTGGGAATCCTTTAGGGATGCTATTAAGGAACAATACTACCCTGTTGGAAGTTATGACGACTTGTATACCAAATGGACCACACTGCGGCAAGAAAGGGACCAAGCAGTGCCAGAGTTCACAAATATCTTCCATACCTTGTGCACCAAGATGGTTATCAAAGATTCAGAGCGATATTTGGTGCTCAATTATTGTGGTGCTCTACATAGATACATCCATACTGAAATGGAATTTTTGGGCATCTTGTCCTTGGGAGCGGCCTAACGATATGCTGTCATAATCGAGATGAAGCTCAAACAAAAGACGTGACAATTTGGGATTGGGAACCCCTCACAGCAAAAGCCAGGAAAGGGCAGCCCCAACCCACAAAAAAAAGGACATAGAAAATATGGATAGTATCATGACAACAAGTCCAAGCTGCCAGCAAAGAAGGACATCCAAAAGACAAAGAAGGATACCGGGAAGTGGTGTGACTTCCATAAGAACCCTTGGCATAACACTGTTGACTGTCGCTCAAAGAAGTCGCTGGTGGAAGAAGTGAAATCCTCTGAATCAGATGTGGGTTCTAACTCTGAGTCAGAACTAGAAAGGGCAAGACGAATCATTGACATGGAACCCAATGCCACTGTTTCGACCACCAAGCGCCAACCTGATGAACTGGACGAGCCCGAAGGAGAGTGCCTCTTCCATTCACAGATGTGGGTAAAAGGCACCCCACTGCACTTCATCGTTGATAGCGGTAGCCAGAAGAACCTCATCTCAGCAGAGTTTGTCAAGTGGCTAGACCTACTGATAGTGTTGCACCCATAACCCTACACCATTAGATGGCTTTTCCAAGGAAGCAATCTTTGCGTCAGCCAACAGTGTTGATTATCATATGACATCAAGACCTTTAAAGATGAGGTATTGTGTGATGCTTCTCCTCTCGAAGTTTGTGATGTTCTTTTGGGCCAACCTTATTTATGGAAACGTCATGATGTATATGAGTCTATGCCTCGTAGTGTTATTACTACTTTGAACAAGAAATTGTACAGGATACCCGAGGCAATCCCGTCTAGTTCTATTTTCTTGATCTCTGCCAAGCAATGCAGGAAGTTCATCTCTCAGATGGGGAAGTTTGTCTTCTTTATGATTTTCTCTCGAAATGAGTGAAAGATCACAACCACATCCAGGGTCTCTGCGACTGACCTCTCCACACAGAAGAAGCAAGTAGATAAGGTCATCGAAGAATACTCGAATATCTTCTCCTCACCTACCGAGGTACCGCTACACTATCAGGTTAAGCACCTTATCGATATGACCCCCGAAACACCGCTGCCCAATGGGATAGTCTATCGCCACTCTATGTTAGAGAATGAGGAGATCTAAAAAATGCTCCATAAGGGGCACATCTGTCCCAACTCATCACCTTGCAGGAGCCCAATCGTGCTGGTATAGAGGAAAGATGGAACCTGGCGACTCTTCATTGATTACCGGTCCCTGAATAAAATTACAGTCAGAAACCGGTACCCAATTCTCCGAATCGATGACCTCCTTGATCAACTCATGGGTTCCAAATACTTCAGTAAGATTGATTTGAAGTCTGGCTACCACCAGGTCCAGATAGAATGGACAGATGTATGGAAGATTGCCTTCAAGTCAAAGGAAGGCCTTTTTGAATGGTTGGTCATGCCCTTTGGTTTGACAAATGTTCCAATCAATTTCATGAGGATGATGGACGATATCCTATGACCATTCACCAATAATTTTGTAGTGGTGTATCTAGATGACATTCTCATTTACACCAAGTCTTGGGCAGAACACTTGCATCATATTCATCAGGTTTTGCACACCCTGTGGTAGCACAAGCTATATGCCAACTTGGGAAAATGATCCTTTGGGATGGATATGGTCCATTACCTAGGCTACATCGTTGATCAACATGGCGTACATGTGGATTTAGCCAAGATCCAAGTCATCCATGACTGGCTAGTCAAAACCAAACTCACTGAGCTTGAGAGCTTCTTGGGCCCTACCAATTTCTATCGCAGGTTCATGTTGGGATTCTCCCATATTGCATGGGTCATCAGGAAAATAACCAGGGGTGGTTGTAAGGCAAAATTTGCGTGGGTCCGGTCCCAACAAAAAGTGTTCGATGATTTGAAGAAGCGCTTGTGCTCAACCCTAATACTTTCACTACCAGACGTGCAAAAACCCTTTAAGATCGAGACAAATGCTTCAACCTATGTTGTGGGTACCGTTCTCACTCAGCACGACCACCCCGTGGCCTACCATAGTGAGACACTATCAGATGTTGTCCGTAAGTACCCTACTTATGACAAATAAATGTACTCCATTGTGCAATCCTTACGCCAGTGGAGACATTACATTCTTGGGAAGGAGACAATCATCTACACTGATCATAAGCCACAAAAGTTCATGCATACACAAGGAAAATTAAATAATGACCACCATCAAAAGTGGTCCACATACTTACAACAATTCCACCTCAACATCAAGTATAAAACATGAAGCACCAACCGCATCACTGGTTGCCTCAGTAGACCACCAGTCGCGACACTTACCACGGTGCTAGACTCTTGCGGCCATGAAACCTATGGATGGCCCCAACTCTATGAGACAAACCCAGACTTCACCACCACCTACAAAATTTTGGGTGAAAACGTAGTTGTCGATAATTTCCATCTTTAGGATGGGATGTTGTGTCGTATGGACCATATCTGCGTTCCATTAAGAGAGTGACCGAAGTTGATCTGGGAATCCCACTACAGTTGGGTGGTAGGACACTTTAGTGTCAAAAAGACAATGGTGATGCTACATAAACATTTCTACTGGACGAAACTTCGACACGAGGCCAACAAGTATATCAGGTCCTACACTGCCTTTGTTATTGCCAAACTGACCACTAATAAAAAAGGCCTATACACCCCTCTTCCTACTCTTGATAGGCCATGGAAATCCATATGTTGGCATAGGGGTAGATCCAGGGTTCAATGCTTCAACATCGCACCAACAAAACCCTAACTACCGACCCTTTCGGAAACACTTGTGAAGCAGATGAAGTCTCACACACAGTAGAGGTAGGGGTGGTTGCAAGACTCAAGTGTATACAACCTAGCTCAAACACAGATCTGTGATCACAATACTTAACATAACACTTAGTAGTTAACATTCATTATCGTTTAACCCTTATTCACATCGCAGGTTGAAACCCTAATTACAGAACAACGTGGTATTCAACAAGATCTAATACATCCAAGCACTTAACACATAGAAATAGATCAAATCTAGCATTCATTCACATCACTAAGCACTAAGACACTATATTAGATTCATCTAACATATATTACTTCACTAAACATAAATCACATCAATAACATAACAACCATAATGCACAAAGCAACCACAACACAGGATATATGTGGTTCACCCCAGTGTGGGGCTACGACCACCAACTCTTCTTCTTCTTTATTATCTCCTATCAATATTCGTACATGCATAGATCCACAAACCCTAATCTACATAGGATAGGAGATCTGTGTGCACATAGCCAGATCCTCCTTCCCCGAGCCAGGTCACAGCACAAAGCGTTCTTACACAGTCTGCACACGAGCTTCTTACAATCATTTGCACTTATCTCTGCAAGTATTAACACACAGTATGCACAAAGAATCTACAATTGTTTTCACTTGGCTCATCAACGTTATCACACCCCTTCTTACAATCACTTTCACTTATCTCTGTAAGTTCTCAACACAATCTTTCACTGAGCCAACTAGTCATGCACTAAGCTAATCATTAACTATTTACTTCTTACATCGCCTAGCCTTCTATTTATACATTGAAAAAGGTGCCTAAACATGGGTAAACCCATGGGCCGATATCCCATACCTGTTACATAAATCCTAAACCCAAAAATCCATAAAAATGGGGTGAGATCCTACGATCTCTGCTTCGCCTTTGACTAGCCTGTCGAAGTCCCAAAAAGTGGTCAAACATGACCAAGGTTCTCAAAATCTTGGTCAAGGGCCAACAGGCCCCAACACTCACCTATGACTCATCCTGAGTCACTCTGATCCTGGTAACTCTACCTCAAAGGCCTCGAGCTACCTCAACCTGCTGCTTCGCTAGAGCCTCCTACTCGGCGAAATCCTGAATAACTTTCTCAGTCACAGGTCCTTCCAAGCGGTGTTCTACCATGGTGACCACTTGTTCTAGTTGTGCACCTTGTCCTTCAATATCCTCAAAAAGTGTGCAAGCTTGATCCTGTACTTGTTGGAGACTCTAGGTCACTTCCATGACTTTACTCTGGATGACATGGACCTGTTGCTGAACCATGCACTGTTATTGGGACCTTTTCATCCTTTAGACCGTAGACAATGGCTTCAACTTCGCTTGCACTGTTTCTTCTTGCTGCTTTGCCTCCTGGAGCTATGACTCCAGTTTCCTTAGTTCTAGGTCCTCTACAAGGCACTCATAGGTTTGCACACTTCGACTACTGAGCTGTTTGCATTCTAAATCCAATGCCTTGATTCTCTGGACTACGCTTTGGGCAGTTTCTTCTCTCTGGTCTCTCACTTCCTACAAAGTGCTTGGTACTACTTGTAAATCAATTTCCGTGACTGTTTGTTGGAGATTTTGAATGGATTCAACAAGCTTCCCAACATGACTCTCCACCAGGTCTTCTTCCATCTATTCTAAGCTAGTCACAGAGTGAAGTACTCTAGTGACTACTTCTTTAACTCCAATATTCTCCGTGAGAAACTTTTATTTCTCCTTTTGGATCTGAGCTCTATCCTCTGTAAAATTCACCTGGAGGTCATTTTTTTCTTGTTGAGCAACCTGGATTTGCTCTAGGGAATCCTCCTTTTCTTGCTTCAATGCCTCTATGGCCCTCTCTTTTTCTTCTTGGACACAGCGAAGGCGAGCTTCAACTGCATCTGCTATCCTATGTAGTTGGGCAGGCTTGTCTCCCAACTATGTTCCTTCTGATGACGGTGGAATAGTAGACAATGCATGACTCGAATAGAGGGCTTACTGTACCCCTTTCATCTCTTCTTCAATCCTATCATACATGGTCTCTTGTTTTTCTTCGTTGCGCTATAAAATATGTTATGAGGTATCTGATACAACGATGATGATTAGGTCGATTTCATCCACCATGAGCATAGTATGCAACTTGGGCTTACTATATTTTTAATTCTTCCGCGATGATGGTTTCATCGGGGAAACCTTTCTTTTCTTGGATGTCTCAGTCTCATCAATGGGATCCTTAGGTGGTGTCACTTTGCCTTGTTCCTGTTTGTCTTATTTCCCTTCATTCTCTTCTTTGTCTACCTCGTCACCTCCTCCCCCATCAGGTGAATCTGAAGCAGTCTCTTATGATGCGTTGTTCAACTCCTATACATATTCCTTCTTCTTTCTTCTGTTACTACTGGGTGCATCATACTCTTCACGAGTAACCACGAGACTTCCGATGAGGTCGGGGTTGGATAGTTCTGCCTGGTCGACTGGTATAAGGAACTTTGTAGGCCATTCCTTAGTTATTTCTTCCATGTCCTCCTTTGTGATTTTATAGTAAGACTGGAGCTCTTCTTTCACGCAGAGTGATATAGATAAAATGCTTGTTTGCGTGGAACTTTGCAAGGGGCCTAAACCTGTGCAGGGTATTCAGGGTCCTACGAGGGAAATACTTGATGACCCTCTTCAGTTGCAGGTAGTAGGTGTGGAACATCGCATTTGACTGCCATTGTTTTTCCATGTTGCTCGAATACCAGAGTGTAGTGAACTTCACATCTAGTGGTTCAGACGACTCAATTTCAGGGAAGGTCGCTCCTTCCGGCATCTCCCAAGCAATAAATGCGATGAGGATCAGCAACCAACTAAAATGTAACTCGTAGCATTGATCCTGAGCTTCGCAGAAATATTTCTCTAACTGGTTGACGAGGTAGCTCGCCAGTTCATTTGCAACCCTTCAATGCATTTTCCTGCGAGGTCGACAACAAACCCCGTGACTTGTGTGGGTCTATTCTTCCTGACTAGCTTACCAACGATCAACTGGAAGGCTAGGTTCACTACACCATTCTAGATGGAGGCTACCTTGTAGCCTCGCTTCCCCTTCTCCACATCGCCATAGGTATCTTTGATTCACTGCGCTAGGGCATGATCTACAGCCTTCCCTGGGTAAAAGTCCCGCGGGTCTGGTCCTTGGATACTCAACTTGGTGATCCGATGGTTCAACATCATATCTACAGTGATGCGTCTGCCCAACCACATATAACCGCCATGGAATAAAGACAGTAGGAGTTTAATGCACACATTAACCTCTTGATGCCTTTCGAAGTGTGGTATCTTCATCGCATTCAGGATGGTGGACCTTGCAATGTCCATGGTCCACGACTGCTGGATTATTTTCAGCTTCTTCCCCATTGTCTTGGTCAAATACTTGTGTGGTGTGAGAATTCCATGGTTCTTGCGATCTCCCAAGTTGAAGTCACTAATATTCAACATCATAATCTGTCCTAATTGTGGTCCAACTGCACGTATCCCCTTCGGGAGGTATGTAGTGATTAATATCTAGTCAAAGTCCCTCGGGACACTGTCACAACTAACCGTGCCAGCCAGAGACGGGATATAGTCGGGCATGATAGATTGGATGAGATTCATGTTCACCAAGTCATCACGATGCTTGCTCCTCTTTTCTGTTGCAGTTCTAGAGGGTGCATATCGACGTGCAGTCGATGGAGAGGCTTGCACTCCTCTCATTGATGAAGCATGTGCCCCTGCGGACATGACCTTCTCAATGATTAGATCTATCATAATTTCCTCTACGAAATTTTCCGCTATGGTGTGCTCACCTGACACACATGCTCGAGATCAGATATCTCAGGTCGGTGAACAAACACTCAATGTAACATAATGGGTGGCGAAGTCTCAGTAAGCACTGCGCGATAATAATGAATTCTCCATGGGCTCGGATACTCTCAATTCACAAAAGTGTTCTTGGTGCAACATTTGATGGGATAAATAGACAACGTTGTAACAGATTCCTCCAACGAATAAGAATGCCTCAATCAATGCAATTCCATCCGTTATGGCGCAGTCTCAACAGCCCCATGACGATCTTTCCAGCCATAACTGCGTTTCTAGCCATTCGGGAGCATCGTGCTAATGGTTAATACACCTCCAACTGTCATATTTATTCTCCATGGTGAAGTTCCAGTCTACGCTGCTCTGCTATTTCAGCGAAGTTCAAGTTCTGCAAACCTTCCTTCTGCGATGTTTTCTTTGGAACTTCCTACAATTTTTCTAACTTTGCTTTCTTCTTACTGAGCTTTCTAGCTTTATGTCCTGTGATTTGCATCTCTGGATGCCTCTTTCCATTCTTGTTCTTATCTCCTCTTGGCATAGTAACTTCGCACTATTGAGGATCTTTCACAGGGTTCGAGGGTAACAATTCTTTTCTTTTTGGAGTAGGTGCTCTACTCTCATGCATGGACAGGTTTTTCAAGTCTGCTTGCATTCTTTCAACTTCGACATCTAAGTCTCTGGTCTTCAGTAGCTTCGACTTGTCCTCTTGTTCTTCCAGTAAGTGCGCTATTCGTTTGGCCATGAAATCCCTTAGTTCTTTCTTTTTCTGTTCCAGAGCTTCCTCTTCTTCTTTCCTGCGGACCTGATCTTTCTCAATCCGGGTTCTTCCTAGAAAAATAGAAAATGGGGCATTGTTCTCAACAAACTTAATGACCTCAAATTCTTCCTATGTCGAAATTCCATGATCACTCATAGGTATCTAGGTAAGTCTTCCACATAGGGTTGTCAATTTTCCTTTAAATAATCCTATTCCTCCCAATGAAGGAACCATAACATGATTTCCCAAAATTTCCCAAGTACGTTCTGTCATGATATTCATCTGTGTTTATTCATCTAGAACATAGTCCATGTCGAAGTCTCATATTCTTGTTTCTATGCACTCCTTCTCTTTGAAGATCTATGATAAACTAATGTATCTGTGATCATTCATGGTTTCTTTCATCTCCAATAATATAATCTCTGATTCTTTCTGGGGTTCTATCATATTCTTAGTTTCTTGACCTTTCTCATGGTTTTCTTGTCTCATATTCATCTTTTCAACTGTAGCAATCATTCTAGGGAAATCCAAAAATTCATGGTCCATAGCTTTACAACAAAGACAACTAAGACCTCTACCAGGGAATTCCTTAGCAAGATGTCCTAGTCTTCTCCAATTATAACAAAGAGTTAATCCTCTCTTTCTTTTAAATGGTCCCCAACCTTTCCTGTACTGTGCACTGGGATCACAGTGTTGAACCTACAAAAATTTCATTCTAGGATCTTACATCCATTTGTTAGTCCAAACATTCTTTCTATGCATAGGAATAACATATCTTTCACTGTTTTTATCAGATCTAATCATTTCAAATCTTCTTTCTTCTAGTTGTGCCCTAGTTTTCAGGCTAAGACAAAATCTATCAAGCATACCTAGATCCATTCTTTCGAAACAAAATTTTTCACATTATCTTACCTTTATAAAAGCACAAATATTTAAGATATTACCTCTCTTATTCAAATATGATTCCTTTCTTATCACAGAGCTCACAATTCAAGTCGGGTATTGCGCACTAAAGCAATAGATCTATGCACAAAGATTTATTCTTTTCTTCAGTTCCCAACAATCATAGTTTTAGGTCCCAGCAACAGAACCATTTGTTGACACAGGGGCATACCTAGGGTTCAATGATTCAACAACGCACCAACAAAACCCTAACTACCAGCCCTTTGGGCAACACCTGCGAAGCAGATGAAGTCTCACCCGAGGTAGAGGCAGGGGTGGTTGCAGGACTCAAGTGTCTAAAACATAGTTGGGACACAGGTCTATGATCACAATACTTAACAGATCACTTATTAGTTAACATTCATTAGCATTTAACCCTTATTCACATAGCAAGTTGAAACCCTAATTATAGAACAACGCGGTATTCAACAAGATCTAACACATCCAAGAACTTAACACATAGAAACAGATCAGATCTAGAATTCATTCACATCACTAAGCACTAAGATACTATATCAAATTCATCTAACATATATTACTGAACTAAACATAAATCACATCAATAACATAACAACCATAATGCACAAAGAAACCACAACACAGGATATATGTGGTTCACCCCAGTGTGGGGCTACGTCCACCAACTCTTCTTCTTCTTTATTATCTTCTGTCAATATTAGTACATGCATAGAGCCACAAACCATACTCTACATAGGATAGAATATCTGCACACACCTTTCCAGATCCTCCTTCCCCGAGCTAGGTCACAACACAAAGCCTTCTTACACAGTCTCCACACGAGCTTATTACAATCACTTGCACTTAGCTCTACAAGTATTAAAACATAGTATGCACAAAGCATCTACAACTATTCACACTTAGCTCACTGGCCTTATCACACCCCTTCTTACAATCACTTGCACTTAGCTCTGCAAGTTCTTAACACAATCTTGCACTGATCCAACTAGTCATGCACTAAGATAATCATTAACTAGTTACTTCTTACATCGCCTATACTTCTATTTATACATTAAAAAAGGGGCATAAACATGGGTAAACCCATGGGATGACATCCCATACCCGTTACATAAACCCTAAACCCA
>SNQJ01S0288102.1:0-10893 GCA_010110895.2 Picea sitchensis | reverse complement strand
TCTTTCAGAGACAGATCCACTACTTGGGTCATGTGATCTCAGAGGAAGGAATTGCAGTAGACCTTAAGAATATTAAGGAAATCAAGGATTTTCCTACTCCTTAGAATGTGTCAAAAGTGAGATCATTTATAGGTTTTGTCGGATATTATAGAATGTTCATCCAAGGATTTTCAAATATTGGTCATCCAATCACTTCATTACAAAGAAAGGGAGTGAAATTTGTATGGTCAACAAAATGTGAAGCAAGTTTCCTGTTGGAATATTGAGAGGGGAGGGGTGGGGGGTAAATCAGTATGAGCACTTTTACCACTTTTTGTTTGTTTGTTAGTTTATCCATGACCTGCGGGACTAGCATGTGGCTTGAGAAACTGCAACTCAAGGGCATCGAAGCCGTCAAAATCACCTGGGGATCGCACCTGGCCTGAGCCACACCAACCCTTAACATGGTTGGATATTTTGTCCCCGCAAGTTTCAAACCTATGACTTAACATCACATAGTGCCTTAAAAACACACTCTGTCACCAAATGTCCTACACCTCGGGGACTAAGAACGTTTACCTCTTTTAACCACAATATATAACCCCTTCAATCTTATCAACAATATATCATCAATATATCATGAGCGTATAAACATAAGCAACATCACATAAAATACACAATACACTAGAGTTTATGTGGAAACCCAAATGACAGAAAACCATGGAATTCTTTCTTATATATCAAATAATACATTCATTGGAAGCACCAAATTCCCAATTCTATTGCTACAATTGGAAGGAGTCTCCAACCCCTATTTACAGGCTCAAACCTAAAGGAAGCTTCAACTCCCTAAGTTCTCCAGCACCAACTGGAAGGAGGATAAAACCCCCTGATTCTCAGGCTCCAACCTGAAGGAAGATCCAACTCTCTGATTTCTCCAGTACCAACCAAAAGGAGGCTACAACCCCCTTTCCTTGCCTCATCTTACCACCTTGAAATATAAGTGTAGACCAACTGTCACTGCCATTGTCACTGCCACTGTCACTTTCATTGCCACTATCACTTTCACTTCCACTATCACTCCCACTATCACTTTCATTACTATTGTCACTGCCATTTCCATTGTTACATCAACCCATCACTATCAATTTTTCACTCTCAACCTGTCACTGTCACTGGTACTCAACATCAATGAAACTAGATCCACGATCACTAAGAACACCTCTCAACCAGATGTTGAACATCACCAACACATGCCTCTACCAAKAATGTACTCAGATCACCAACATATTATCACAAGATATGTGTCTCAACCATGTACCAAAATTGTACCATATCATGTACCAAATCATGCATCAATCATGTACCAAAACCTATACCATACCATGTACCAAATCATGCATCAACCAAAACCTATGTCATACCATGTGGAAACACCATATCATGCATCAACTATGTATCTCACCATGCATCAATGTCACCAAGGAATGCCTCATACATATACCAAAAATGTATCTCAAACCCAATATGCTCCTCAAACCATGTGCCTCAACCATATACCGTATAACTCATGATATGTCTCAATCATTCCATGCACCATGCATCATAATATATCATCAATGAAGTGCCTCAACAAAGTAACAAACAACCAAGATCATATACCAAGTATATGCCTCAACCATGCACCTTAGATGTGCCTCAAGCATGTGCCAATGCCTCAACAATATACTAAAGACTTGCCTCAAGCATGCACCATAACATCATTAGCATGTAACCCTCAAAACATGCATACAAACATACATGTAAATCTGTAACATACCTAGTGTATGTGATCATAGAACTGCATACCTTCCTCAACTTCAGCAACAAGAGAATAACATTTTCATCAAACTTTACCTTAGTCTCACGAGACTAGTTTTTCGATTAGTCACAAACTCTAACTTTCAATAAGAATAACTCCTTACCTATAATGAATAAAGGTCTGAAACTTGTACTCGATATTATTTGATATCTTCTTTGTAATTCCTCCAAGTTTCACTGCTTGGAACATCCCAAAAAATTAGTTATAGAAAAAATGGCATACCTTGTTGAATTATGTCTTATTCTAGAGAGAGAACTTGTAGAGCATGCCACACGTGGAATATTTGATATATAGTTCTAAAAAAAATAAAAAACATATTAAGGACTATAATTTATCCAATTCATTTGGTCTCACTGAATTTGTATCCTCTATGAAGAAGTTATGACTATTTTACCTGGAACACATGTTTGAGACTAGTTTCAGGACTATCCAAAAACCCTATTTTCCACAGAGTGTATCCTAGAAAATAAAATGACCCAGAAGATGCAATTTCTACCATAGGTACCTTGATATGTCTTCTCAATATCCTCTAAGTTTTTTTACTGGATTCATTCTATAAAAAACATTATAGTAAAAATGGTAAGATGGCATGTAAATAACATACTTTAGAACACATCCACATAAGACTTCATCCTCCCTTGGAATTTAACCCTTCTTCACTTCATCTTCCCTCTGAAAAATACCGTAGATATCCTTGGTTACCTCATATAAGAATAATTTACTCACATAGAAGATATTCAATAGAATGTGTGTGTAAATGTACTTTTGAGTAACTTCTTGAGGTGTATATATACTTTCCTTAATTTTAGGGCTTCTTCAACTTTCTTGTTACAACCACTTTACCCTTTAATTAATGAATTGCAACTAATCAAGGGCTTCTTAACTTATATTGTAACCATTTAGGGGCTTCTTAACCCATCTTTGGGGATTCCAACTTCATGACCTCATATCTCCTCAATCGTGAGGAACCACGTGACATACCACCTATCACCGGAAATGACATGATGAGGACTATCCATCCATGAGTGAGTTACCTGCATTTACATCATCCTTCATGACTATTTTCCTCAACCAAATTTGGGTTCCATAACCATACCTCTGGGGCTTCATGTAGACTTCATCAAATGCACCCATCACATCTGCTGACATCAACCACTCCATCAATGACAACTAACTTACCATCAATATCAACAATATCTCTAGGGATTCCAGACTTCTCTGAGGGTTGACATCAATATCCAAGGGTTGACATCAATGACAACCAACTATCCAACATTTCCAACAACTAAAACATATTTTGACTAATGCACTTGTCTTAAAGATTGCAGATCCAATTAAGGCTTTATTGGTTTATATGGATGCTTGCAAGGAAGAACTCAATGGATTCCTCATGCAAGAAGGGCATGTAATCAATTATGAATCCAGGAAACTAAATTGGCATGAGAAACACTATGTTACTCATGATTTGGAGCTTGCAATTATTGTGCCTACCTTGAATATGTGGAGGCACTACTTTCTTGGAAGAAGGTTTGTGTTGATGACGGATCACAATGGGATGAAATACTTGTTTGATCATCCTTGTTTAAATGCCATAAAAACTAATTGGATGGTAATCATTAGTGAATTTGATTTTGATATCAAACATATTAAAGGAAAGGAAAATCTAGTGGTGGATGCACTCAACTAGAGTATGTAAACAATACATCTAGCAACAACTAGTGTATGTGAGTCAGACATAAAGAACATAATCAAAAATTCCCTACAAGGTGATGAACACTTCAAGTCAATAAAGGAGGGAATAGAGAAAGGGACAAAATATAAGAAGTGTGATGGATATAAACTAATGGAGGATGGGTTGTTGGTATATAAAGATAGATTGTACATACCAAATTATACTGAATTGAAGGACCTCAAAATGAATGAGTTCCACAAGAGGCCTTATGTAGGTCACCTAGGTTATCGAAAGATGATAAAAACCATAAGAAATCCATAATATTGGCCTATGATGAAGAAATATATTTCATAATACATTTCCAAGCACCTAGAGTGCCAACAAGTTAAGGTTGAGCATAGAAATCCATCAAGGCTTCTGTATCCATTTTTTATTCCATAATGGAGGTCGGAAGTCATATCTATGGAATTCATCATTGGTTTTMCAAGGATGTCCAAGCAACACGATGCAATCATGGTAGTGGTGGGTAATTTGAGAAAGACAAATCACTTCATTCTATTGAAATCCACCTACAAAGAAATTGACATAGTAAATGTTTTCATAAAGGAAATTTCCAGGTTACATGGCATGCCCAAGACAATCATACCAGATTGAGATGCCAAATTTACTTCCAATTTTTGGAAGGGTTTGTTTGTAGGCTTTGGGACAGTAGGATTTTAACACTACATACCATCCTTAGACAGATGGGAAAACATAAAGAGTTAACAGAGTGTTGGAATATATGTTGAGAATGTATGCTTTGCACCAACCCAATAAGTGGGAAGATTTCTTACCCCTAGTAAATTTTTCCTATAATAATGGCTACCATGAGTCACTGAATATGAGCCCCTTTGAGGCCTTATATGGAAAAAATGTAATATCCCAATCAGTTGGGATAATCTAGTGGATCGGATTACACTTGGACCAGATATGCTGAAAGAAATAGAACATGAAGTGGAAAAGATCAAACAAAACTTGAAAGCAAAAAAAAATAGGCAAAAGAGCTATGTCGACATAAATCAAACTCACATCGATTTCAAAGTGGGAGATCATGTCTACATTAGGGTTAATCCCAAGAGAAGTTCTCTAAGAATGGGAACTTGTGTTGAGTTAGCACTCCACTACTATGGACCATTCAATATTTTAGAGAGAATGGGACCAGTGCCACATACTTTCACTACCTCCCATTGTTAAAGCACATAATGTATTTCATGTGCCCTTAATTAATAAATATGTTGATGATGATAATCACATTATTTATTTTATTGTGATCCAAGTGGAACCCAAAGGAGAATTCTATCTCAAACCTTGGTGCATACTAGAAGGGAAGGAGACCCTACTACGAAACCAAGCCACTGCGTAGGTCAAGGTGCAGTGGAAGCACTTTGGAGCAGATGAGGCTACATGGGAACTAGAGGATGCCATGAAAGCGACATACAAATTTATGTTTACTGTATAAATCCAATAATGTGAATGGTATAACACCGAAGATGATGTTCCTTAAGGGGGAGGGGATTTTAACACCCAATTCCCCCCCAATATGTAATTATAATTATATCTTAGTGTTGTTGGGAGTTGCGACAAAGACATTTTTCCATTTGATACGAGAATGAACAATTACAAATAATGTAAATGTATTTTGTTTAATGGAAGGATCATTGAACAACTGACTGAAGGGTGGAGCGCTAGTACTAGACATGATACCATAAGTGGAAATTGGTGAGTAGATGGGGGAATTTCCTTTCCTACCAAAATTTAACCTTCACCAAAGAAACATTTGTGCCTAATTGCTAAAATTCATTTTTTTAATTTTCTCTCTCTCCATTTTCCCAAGATTCAGTTAATGAAAGGGGTTGGTAGTTGAGCAACCAACCACCCACGATAATGAAAGCATGGAGAAATGGTTGGGACAATTGAAATGTTAGCTAGGGTACACTAGGTACCCACCTCGATCTCCATGATTGACCTACGAGTTTTTGAAAACCGGGAACCTTCTGGAGGAAGAAAAAAAAGGAGAAAAGGGAGATGCGCAGAGAGAGAGTTCTAGGGAATAGAGGAAGGAACATGAGCAGACCAGGAAGATAATTTTGGTGAGTGGGATCGTTATTGAACTTTGGCGGAGAAATCCTAGACCCGTTCTGAGCATAGAGGGACACAAATTTAATGTAGGCTAGGTGAGGAAAACAACACTAAGAGGCGAGGTTGTTGAGGGGTTGTAGAGGCAGGTTAGGTCTTGGGATTGGTGGGTAATGGGGGATTTCTTTTGTTTGGTTTCCTATGAAGGAGAGTGAACTTCACATTTATAAATTTCCCTGAGATAATCTGAGTTTCCTTGGTGGTATCATGGCATGGCACGGGGGTGTCCTGTTGTAGAAAATATCAATGCAGCAAAGCCTATGGTTGGGTGGAAAAGCACTCACCCTCAATCAGTTTCTCGATCAAAAAATTTGATAGATAAGTCTCTCCTTGGACTCTTGGTGTGATTTGTAAGTATGTATGCATTGTAGTTTATGCAATTGTATAATTTATGCAGAAATTTCTAAAAAATGGAATGCATGTATATAATTGAAGTTTTATGATATTGTAATATTCATAAATTGAACCTTGTATCAGTGGATTCTCTATGAACCTATATGCATAGTATTTCTTATGAGTTAAATTCTATAATAAGCTTGAATTGCATGGGATGTATGAGGAAATCCTAGTTTCTAGTAAAAAGGATGATTAATTATATGTATGTCTATGATCTTTTTTATTATGTGTATTGTATGTACAATACCCTCCCTTACTGGTTAACTTTCTCTTGGAAGTATGTTACAAACCTCTTGTAGCTCATAATTTAAATATTGAGTGTTGTATGAACTCTGTGTGGATAGTTTTGAGCTTAATTATTAGGGAGGGTTGAAGAAATATGTGTATGATGAGTTGTATGTACTCAAGGAACTGTTGATTTCCCCTTGAATCTCAATCCCTAGGTACATCAAGGTTGTGCTCTTAGATGGATCTCTATGAGATTATTTGTTGAATTCTTGATCCTATAATTGACAACATTCAAGATAAGGTCCAATGATTTCAATGAATGCTTCATACATTGAAGCTTGAGAGTAAACCTCCTAGGGATTATTGGTCATAGATTTTATTTTGTAAGGACACAAAAACTGAGTTGATTGTCCCAATTTTGATGGAACTCAAGCTTTGAGTCTCGTTGGTGCATGGATCGATTTGTCCCCACCTCGCTTCCTATTGAATGAGTTACCAAGAAGGCATTAACTGAATTCATAAGTCTTTAATAAATTAATGACGAAAAACAAAGGAAATTGAATAAGTGTTAAGGTTTAGTCTAGACCATTCATCGGTGATATCAATGAACTTATACCATTCATTCTCTTCAAGATTCATGCCATTTTTGCACCCATCAACTGGTTGGTTCATCGACGGTGGAGTTTTAGTTCCCATCGTCACTTTGGCCCGATCATTCATTGGTGGTTTTCAGACTGATAATTCATCACATCAATGGTTGAAAATTTGAGTTAGATTTCACAAAGCGCAAAAGTGATCCTCGATCATCGACGAAGGATGAAAGAGAAGAGGGTGATGTGGAAACGTTGTACTCAATAAGTGGAAATCAGATTTACGTGGCATGACATGTGTATGCTAGTGTGGCATGATGCATGGTGAAATTTATGATATGGTGTTGCATGTGCCATTGGCGTGCAGTGGTGGTTTGAACTATGGTCCATTGGATTGATGGATTGGAGTTTTCGTGTGCATCAGTGAACGATTAGATCTATCCAATAAACACATTGACTGAATTGACCCATCGAATTCAAATTATTTTTGTGGGTTCATTTAGACCCTCAATGCCATGGCTGACCAATCCACTAGTCATCAACCCCTCCTTATTATTGTTCTTTGACGACTTCAACCAATTTCACTAGCAACGTTTTTGGGCCGATCCCCCATCAACATTTTTAAAAAGCGAGAAGCCACATCGACTAGTATGATTGATATAGGTCCGCATGGATTCCCCATGGACCAGATGCTACTAGTTGGAAAAAGTGGAGTGGGTCCACATGGATATGATGATGTCATCCTAAGGATAATTTCTTGATATCTTTAAAGGATCATAACCTTCTGTCTAGAGCTCATAATTGAGCATAAAGACAGTCGTTGGAAAGCTATTGAGGAGCATAATTGACCTATAATATTAGAGTTAGATATAAAATAATGGATAGGAAAGGTAATATTGTGAAGATTTTGTACATCCCAACAACCTACCTAATGAAACTTAGGGGGTTGGGTGTGTCACAATTTTCTCTCTCATATTCACATAACATCCCCTAAAAAACTAGTGAAGTAGAACATAACAAGAACATATACAATGATTTACTAAAAATCTAACTCATCACAGCTAACATAACAATGAACTACTAGTTAACCAAAAACCCAACCCTTACATATCCGCATGCATTCATAACAACCTTTCCATCTCACCCACAACCTTGACCATGACTAGTTGAGTTGTCACAAAAAAAATTACAATCATTATTGAGTATCTTCGAGGATTTGGAATGCATGAAAACTTTACAAGTCCTTGCATGCAGTAAAAAATTGGTTGGCAGATGTAGTAGAACATTGTTTGGCACAAGCGTTGTGTAAAGCAAACTCTTGATGGCATGCAGTGTTGACTTTGCAGTACGTGTATGGTCTTTCCAAAAACTCAAGGTACCAACATGCATCCAACACTATTAGTCGGCTCCTCCTCAAGCCAATGAAGTTGTTTACCATGCGATAAAGGTGATGGATGACACTGTCTTCATGAGGTCTGCGATGAAGTCTTTGGAGTGGGAATCGACCTCCTAAACAATTTATGTTAGTTCTTTCATCTTTTTGCAAAAGTATTCGATGTTGCTTGGTGTGGTCAACCACCAACGATAGGTTTGATCTACTTGCCCAATTATACCACTAGGAATTCCCTTGTATGCACATCTAAAAGTTTATAGTAGTGCTTCTGGGCCTTATCTACTACATCTAACACAATGGTTAATAGCTTATCTCAGTGAAGGCCGACAATTTTTTTCATGGTTTGATGTCGCTCTATCGACAGTAGGGATGGAATTGCCTATTTATTGTTATTTATTTGCACCTTATTTGCATGGACACAATCTTCAATGATGTTGACTTCAAGGGAACTATGGAGGTGTGTCTAGATCTTGAAGCTATACTGAACAATTTTTGAGAAATCATCGATACACGCTTGTCCATATTGTAGTTTCTTTTCTATAGCATCAATTTGTTGTTGAAACTTCCCTTGATCTGATGGGGGGTGTGCTTCAAATTTCCTGAAGCTCTATGTTTTTTCCTACAAGTATTGGACCATATCCTTTACTTTGCTAAGTTTACTTGGCACTAGGAGGTCAAAAGGTTTTATTGTTCTACTAGGTACTTGCACATAGAATTCCTCCTCTGTGTTGATAAACAATTTATTTGCAATAACCTTTGCTTCATGGAGATAATTGATCTCTTTTTACACCATTATCTCCTGAGAATGTTTCTATTGATTTTCATAGTGCGCAAGAATATCTTGCTCATGCTTGTTCACACTTCTTTTCCCCCAATTCATTCATGATCTCTGTCATATATATTTGTAGCTCCTGTGAAGGCCTCTGCGCCAACTCTATCTCAATATAAGGTAATGACTAAGGCTCTAAGATGGTGGATGGTTCGATGGTTATGAAAGTTAATGGGTTGAAACAAAACACTCTCTTTTGGGTATTTCTATGTGGTGATGTTGTGCCAATAGTGCTTCCTACTACCCTTTGTTCTTGGGATGTGGGGATGGTTCTTGGAGAAATATCAAGTGTGCGATAGAGGTCATATAACTTGTATGATGAATCTCTATTCAAAAGTTGTTGCACGTTAAAATTGGCTTGTAACACCTTAATAATGCCATGAAATGGTGTAGGGGTTTTCCCTAGATCCTACCCTGGGGTGTTGGTGTCGATTTTTTGTTTTCCCATATGGATATTTAATACCTTGTGCATGGCGGACATTGCAAACATCTGAGAGGGGGATTCCTCTTTGATGAGCACAGTGCCAGTACATGGTGACAAACTAGGTGTGTGCTCTTGTTCATTAGACTCAATGATTGGGATTGGCTCAATTATTTCTCACTTTATTTGTGTGGGTGGAGTATTATCCATGGTCATTTATGCCTGCTTCTGCTTAGACCCTTGTCCTTTGTATTTATATTTGGTTGCCTTTTCCCATTTCCACTTACCCATTGGTTCTTTACCTTTCCGTTAGGAAGCCTTGGCCTGTTTCTGCTCACTCACTAGTTCTTTACCTTTCCCTTGGGCTGCCTCAACCTATTTCCTCTCCTGGCTCTTCTTGGTTTGTTAGGGTCCTAACCCGCACATAGGTAGAACAATATATTCGGATGTAATAAAGGTCAATATTAATAAGGCCTTTCAATAAAATAGAATAAGGTATATGTAAGAAGACCTAATAGAAGCTTCCTCTTCTAGAAGGATCTTCCTCTAGATGCTTCTTTTAATAAACATATTTAGTATAAATAGGAGTCGAGGGTATGGGAACCCTAGCTTGGATAATATTGTAATAGAGCGTTGCTCAACTGGAGGTTTCCCCCTCAAAGAGGCCTATGAACATTGTTTTCAGAATCAAAGTGTTATTTCTGTTGTTGTTGTTATATCATTTCAGTGCTATTGTGGTGATTGTTCTGGTTATATTGTTGTTATTTTGCCATTTCTAGCATTTTATTTCTGTTCTGCATACTTTTTATATTTGGTATATTACAAGTGGTATCAGAGAAATTTCCTCGACAGAAAGTGTGGATTAAATTTTTTTTCAGGGTAGAGACGTATTCCAACGTCTTTAAGCCACATAGATCTGTCGTTACGCGCATAAATCCGTAGTTGAGGGATTCATACACGTAGGAAATACAAGTGGTACTTAAGCGCACATCTGTTGGCCACCCTTGTAACCCCTGTTGGTACCCCTTTGAGTGGTAGCGCATCAGATAACACCTGTGTACGGATCGACCTAGATTAACTGAAGCCCTCTTTAGATAAACCGATCGGTCGCCTGACTGCTATAGTGTCACCGAGAACAACACTCAGGAAGATACTCTCTAGTACCTAGGTAGTCGGGTAGTACGGCTAAGGGTATGGTATATCCTCCTTAGTTAGTGCCCTGATATATTGGGCCGAGTACTACTGTTGGACCCCGCACGTATATCAAAGATCTATAACACAAGGAAAACCCTTGTCTGTAGAACCCTTGAATACCTAACCCTTGGGGACATAAACATAAACAAATTAAA
>SNQJ01S0288101.1:0-10882 GCA_010110895.2 Picea sitchensis | reverse complement strand
ATATTTAGGGCACCAAATAGCTCTCCAAATTTCAAATTCACAAATGATTTTGAATTTGGGGATTTTTCCCTATTTATAGAAAAACCCCATTTTTCCTTCCTTGTGTTTGAATTCATATGAATTTTGAGTAACAAAACATTTGTATCATTAGTTTCATAATTTTTATCCCTCCAAAATAGTATACTTATATTTGGTTGATTTGGTACTTCATATAGAATCTCTTTTTCTCATCACGTATCAAGGCCAATAGGGGAAATTTGAGGTCTAAAATGGGCCTCCTAAGGAAAATAATAAAATAAGAGTTAAAATGATAAAATAAGAGTTATGAATTTTCAAAGGGAAAAAAAGAGAACTACTTTTTTTAATCATATTTTCGACTCAAATCCTTATAGGTTTATTCAAATTTCAGGTGTAGGAACTCATTGGATGCAAAATTAAATTCTACATCCAACGAGTACCCACCCTAGATACTTTTTTTTAGAACCATATTTGACCCTAGCTCAGACATGCATGTTGGGAGAGGTTGTAAGGTCGATATTGGGAGAAATAGAGGTTGAAGGCAAGCTTACAGATCTCCTAGAGAAAAAGAGAAAGAAGAATTTCAAGTTCCCTGGAGAAATCAACAAAAAAATCAATCCCTAAGGGCCCAAGGCTAAGTTTCAAGTGAATGGGTGCTTATTGGGATCTTAAAATGGGTACAATCCCACTTCAAATGGGATTAATCCCTTTTTCAAACATGGGTTATATCATGAGACCACAACATAAGAATCGAGCATTAGTGAAGATGTGGGCCTGATCATCCAACGATTACAAGTGAGCATGATCTACAGTGGATGACCAATGTTGCATCATGAAAGTGCATGGTAGATACTATGCATATGGGGTGCGAAAACCATTTTAGGAGACATGTGTTGAAGAGTGAGGTTTTTCGCCTGACAAGAATATGGAGGGATAAACCACTATCGTTCGGTCGCGACATTGGTATTTCAGTTTTTCCAAGCCACCTATCTACCCACTCAGTACACACTTGACCCCCTACTCAACGCCACATGGATCTGATGTAGCAGTCCACCGGGGACACTCAGGAGAATTAGGGATAGCTTGGCATGCCAATAGGGCACTCATTAGAGTCAGTCTGAGTCTGCAACTTGTATCAAGAGGGCCCACTGTAAATTATGGCCACCTTACCAAGTTCAGCTATATGTGGACCAAATCCAAACCCACATCAACACTGACATGGACCAATATGGAGTTTCCACATGTCCATGGGACCATGATGATGTCACCAAAAATTTCATGTCTTTGTTCAAACTTTCAAAAGAATCAAACTATTGAGAAGGGGACGCATGTTTATACAAGGGCACGAGGAAGAATATTTCAAGTGGGTGATGGATGCATTGATGTCCTGTAAAATCAGTTATAAATGATGCGATGCATAACAATTAATTTTGCATCACGTCTACATATTTTCACCAATCATTATATCGTTACCGGTAGCTGACAAAGGACAATAAGAATTTTCCATACACGCACACCCACGCAAGCCTCAGATATTAGTATATCATGCCGAGTGTGACGAGTAATTTCATCGTAGCAATTGTCTTTGTAAGCACATGTCTAATTATTATAATAGAAATCCAATGAAACCAAGGAAAACTAATCTGCGATTAATTCATTTTTTGAAAGTGAGTTACTCAGATGCCAGGTGTCACAGATGATGACCCACCTACACAATCCCTCCCCACAAGAGAATATAATCAACCATATTTCCTACAGACATCAAGAGAGTGTGTTCTACATTTTGTGAGGGAGGGAATGTCCTTCTTTGGTATCATTATTAAAAACTTGACAGCAGTGGGACACCCTATAATCTATCCTAACGTACAATTTCTAATCTAATCATTCCACTGGAGAAGCTTGAGGCAGAATATTTTACGGATTGGTAAATTATGCCCTATTTTGTTGGGTGATGTCAATCGAGAGGAAACAATTAACTTTCCCTCTCACCTAAGAAGCTCGAGGATGTTCAACATAGTAGTGGGAACCAATTGATCCATCTATAAAAATCTAGAAAGAATCTCAATTGGACAAATAGAACACACCCAACAACATTATCAACAAGTTAACTCTGGTGGTAAAAAGTTATTTTTACTTGATAAAATTAGTTAGAAAACCAGAAGTGGTATCAAGAATATGACAAGCAGTATCCATTTTAAATAAGTGGTATTGCACTAGATGAATGATTTTCTCACAAATGAAGAGTCTATAAATCAAGATAAGGAGCTCATTTCTTGAATTGGTAGTTTGTGGAATTTAAGAGTCTCTTACAACCAGATTTGTTTGATCACAATCCTCAGACACATACAGATAATTAAGGTTGCAGGATTCATGATATTCGTCCCCTACGTTATGTTTCAGTTTCTCTCTTCTTTTTTGTGGGCATGTGCTCTTGTAAAAACCACCCATGTCATTTTTGGCTTCTTGTATCAGATCTCCATTAATAAAAGCTCAAGTAGCAAGTTATAAGACATGTTGAGTGTTATTGTGTGGTGTATGCTTATGATACTGAAGTGATTTCCTCTTAACAAATGACCACTTATTTTCATTTCTTCATATGTTTAATTATGTGAAAAGGGTACCTCCATGGATTTAAATATTTGAAGATGTAATTTTTTGATACATGTTTTAATGATCTGTTATATGTGTTAGAACTGCTGATTTTTTAATTTCTCGACATGTTATTCTATGTCCATAAGATATAAGATTCGTTATCTGCAGTGCCTTATATTCCTATCTTGTATTTCTTCTAATTCACCATTTCCCCCACTATTAAAATCAAATTGTATGAAACACTCATCGACAAATTCCTTATGTAGTTGAAGGTTTTAAATATTTGGATTGAGGTTGTTCGAGGACCAAGAGTTTTATAATATAAAGAGAGAAAAACTTACCCAATTTTTGCATAAATTTACTTATTACAAGAATGGATTTAATATTAATCATGAGTCTTAGCCCATAGGGTGCCTCGAAATTATTCCATTAATATCATGGAACATATCGAGGGATAACATATAAAATGGTGTCGTTTCCAGGGAACAAAATTTGAATATTTTTTTACCTTGGGTACAATATTGCAAGCTCTGATTCTTGGTGGTGAAACAAGCTTCAGACACATCAATGTTATTTTTTCACATGGAGACTCCATAGAAGGTAGATATGGTGTCTAACAGAAGATACACCAGAAGCAACTTGGATCTTAAGTTGAATCCAATATACTCATATCCAAAGAAGCTCGTGACCTGGAGAAACATTAGAGAATACAAAATCTCTCTAGCTTCATATAACCCTAATATCTAAACGTCTCCTTATATTTTTCATAGAGGTAGTGAATATTTTGAGCTAGTTGATATATCTATTGATTCATATTCTACTTCAAATCTACCTCCTGAACCCTTAATATATCTACATAATTCTCCCATAGAATTCGGTCAAGAAGCAATTTCTTCCCTTAAACCCTAAGGAAATATAAGTCATTGCAAATAACAAATAATTGCATCCTATATCTGCAGTGCCTTATCCCTTATCTGCAGTTCCTTATCCTTCCAATACAATAACCACATCCTACAAAATATTATGGCCAGATTAGAAGGAAGAGTAGGGGGAAACCATCCTACCCCGCCATCTTTAAATCCTTGGGTCATTGCTAGATTTAGCCCATTAAATATTCATGTACATGTTCATGACCTTCCTAAAAATTATTTGAATCTATTTCCCAAATACAATAGAGAACCAACTCATTATGTTGAAGAACACCTAATATACTTCCAAGACTTCATTGACAATTTGTTTGTGGAACACGATGATGTCTTCATTTCAAAGTATAGAGGGAGGTGTCCAAAAGTGGTTTAGAGATATTCTTGTGGCCTCAATAGATAGTTGGTGGGCTCTTGAGTCTGCATTTATCAAACAATGGGGGGGGGGGAGAGAGAAAGCCTATATTACTTGACTTAATTTGGCTCACTCAAGAAGAGATCCAATGAGCCTATTGTTGCCTTTAAAAGAATATTTAACAATATATACAACAAGATGCCTAGATACATAAAACATTCACAGCAAGAAGCTAAAGTCACATGTACTAGGGATTTTGATGCTGACTTTTCCATGGTATTAAGGGAAAGAAGGGATCCAACACTACTGATAATGTGGGACGATGTAATAGACATTGAAGGAAATATGATTGCATCAGGTAAAATGAAACAAAATCCAAATCAATTAGAAAGAAAAAAAGGCTCTATAGGACTGTGGTCTATATGATCCAACCAAAGATTCTCATGAAGCTAGGATGGACAAAATGTTTAGACTAATCAGGTATTTGACAAACAAAATGTCAAGATTTCAAATGGAGAATGGTAACACAAATAAATCTACTCAAGAAGGATGGGAAAGGAACCCCAATTAGTTCAAAATACCTTTTAATCCTCAACTCATGAGGAGAGAAAGAAGAAATGAAGAACAACCCATCCAACCCCCTGTGAGACCCAACAATGAAAATAACTTGGTGGAGGAAGTAGTGGAGGAGGAATGTCTTGAGAATCCAAAGGAAATACACCTGTTACAAGGGGAAAATAATTCCATGCATATTATCCAAGATGATTATGAAGATTCCTTAAACAACAGTAAATAGATCCCCAAAAGTGAATCAAACAAAGGAGTTTTTTCCTCTTCTCAGTATAGGATTTTTTTTATGCACTACAGGCTGATATGCATAAGAAGTATGATCTCAAATCTAGACAGAAGGCAAACAACCAGAATACTCAGCCCCAACCTAAGAATCCTGGCCCAAATATTTTTAAGGATAAATTCAAAGAACTAACAAATATTCACAAGGATAATGAGGTTGGGGAAACCTCAAAGATAGAAAATGAAGTTAAGGAACTTGAGGAATCAATTCCACCTTTTAACATTGAAAAACAATTGTCAAAAATCAAGATTCATGTCCCACTGGTGGAATTGGCTAAAAATCCTTCATATCACAAACATATTGAGAAAATATTACAGGGAAAAGGATCTGCAAGTCCTCATGATACTATGAATCTGTAAGATGAGTCCCCCACCATATATTGTGTCCCTCACATAGATGACAAAGAAGAATTGTTGCACCTTTCAATGTGACATTGAATATCCATGACAAAACACTACATAATTGTATGCTTGACTCTGGAGCATCACATAACCTAATTCCTAAAGTAGTCATGGAAAATATGGGGTTGGAAATAACTATATCATATCATGACCTCTATTATCTTGATTCCAGAAAAGTGAAATGTGATGGGTTGATCAAAGACATGGTATTTACTTTGGCTCAATTTCCTGTCAAAATAATTATGATGGATGTAGTGGTGGATGATGTGCGTGAAAAATATGGCATGTTACTATCAAGAAAATGGGCACAAAATCTAGGATCTGCAATGCAGATGGATATGACTTATGCCACTATACCAGTCTTTGGGGGAGAGAATAGGAGATTGTATAGAGAAAAAAAGTTTGATTATGTGGTTAGTGACCAAAACAATCTTGTAAACCACCCTATATATGTTTTTGAAGAATACCTTGGTTGTTTCATCCTCAAATTCAATTAAGAATATAAGGAATCCCCCATACTCACAAACCCTTTGGTAGGACTTGCTAAATAAATAGGTGGTGTATGGAAAATGTGTTTTGATGGGGAATATTAAAAAGAAGGAGTGGTATCTAGTGTATTAATTATTTCTCCTAACAAGAAATAAATCCACTTGTCCTACAAATTAGATTTTTTGGCTACAAATAATGTAGCTAAGTATGAAGCCTTGATTCTGGGCTTGGAGGTAGCAAGAAAAAATGCAAATTATTGAACTAGTGGAATTTGGATACTCATATATAGTAGTGCAACAAATCATAGGTCGTTATCATACAAGGCATCTCAGCATGAGGGCGTACATAAATCAGATATGGTATTTGATTGATAATTTCTATGAAGCTTTTAGTATTACTGTTGTTTCAAGAGAATTTAATGAGCAGGTTGATTCTTTAGCAGTGGCAGCTAGTAATTTTAAAACACATGTTGTTCCTAAAATGAAATATGAAGTATAGATGAGGTATAGACCATCCATCCCTAACAATATCAAATATTGGAAAGTGTTTAAATATGATCGGAAAATCAAGAAGTTTATGGAGGTGATAGATGAGTTTGAAAATACTCATATTGATTCAGATAAAGAAGAGGATTCTAAACAAATGACTGAGGAAAAAATTGAAATCACTCATGAATTCAACGACTATATGTCTGAGCTTAAGGTCCTTCAACTCAAGAATAAATTCATCCCCAAATGGATGGTACCTTTGGAGCAGTTGTTCAATAGAAATGATGTACCTATGAAGCCTACAGGTCTGCCCAAAGATGACAAAACTGAAGAATGCAAAACACTTATGAAAAGGAGCCCAAGTACATAAAGTTGTCCAAGGAAATCCATGATGAACATAAGGAGAAATATATACAGTTGTTCAAGGATTACATGGTTTTGTTTTCCTTGAAATATGAATACTTAAATACTTATGATACCAACATCATACAACATAGAATACCACTCAAGTCTGGTACAAAACCGTTTAGGTAGAAAATAAGGCAAGTTAATCCTCTCTTGTTTCCTACCATTGAGAAAGAGGTGAGGAAATTGCTAGAGTCTCAGATCATAATAATTCCCCTCTGATATTTTGAATGGGTGGAAAATTTGGTTCCAGTTAAGAAGAAGACTAGAGATATCATGAACTTTGTAGACGTCATGAACCTCAACAAATTCTCTCTAAAGGATAATTATCATTTTCCTAAGATGGATCACATACTACATAAATTAGTAGTAGAAAACATAATTTCTATGATTGATGGTTTATCAGGATATAACTAGGTGGAAATGCATCCTAAAGATAGGGAAAAAACATCCTTCACAACCCTATGGGGAACTTTCATGTATGATAAAAGGCCTTTTGGGTTTATTAATGTGGAAACCACATTCCAACAAGCCACGGACATAGATTTTGTGGGTGATAAAGACAAAATAATTTTTATATACCTTGATGATGTGATTGTTTTCTCAAAAATAGATCAACATCACATCATGCATCTAAGGCTGACTCTTATGAAATGTAGAAAATTTGGCCTGTCCTTAAATCCCAAGAAGTCTTATTTTTCTATGATAGAAGGAAATATCCTTGGTCATATTGTATACAAAGAAGGGGTGAAGATAATCCAGAAATGGAAGAGGCCATCAAAAACATTTCCCTTCCAAGAAATAAGAAGGAAATACAATCCTTCCTAGGAAGAATAAATTTTCTAAGGAGGGTTGTCCCAAATTTTGTTGAAATGGTAAAGCATATCACTCAAATTTTGAGGAAAGACCAAGAATTAAAATGGATTGTTGAGGCTAAAGAGTATTTCAATTAATCAAAGAGGAATTGGGAGAATATCCAGTTTTAGTCATCCCAAACTATGATAAATATTTTCTTGTCTTATGTTTTTATTCAAAACATACCATAGTTGTTGTATTATTACAAAAAAATGAGGAAAACCAAGAACAACCTATAGCCTATTTTAGTAGAGATTTAAGAGATGTTGAACTAAGATATAGAAACTTGGAGAAACAAGCATATGCCCTAGTCAAGGAACTGAAAGCTTTTAGAGATTATATATTGCACTCAAAAATATTTTCGTATGTGCCCACTAGTGAAATAAAATATATTTGTGTGCATCCTAACAATAAAGGGAGTGTTAGTCTCTAAACTTGGTTTTGATTGAGTGAGTGTCCCTAGTCCCTGTCCTCCTTTTTCATGATTTACTGAAAAAACTCTATTTTTACCTCTTGGCTTGGAGGAATATTTTTCAATCTTTATTGCACTTTTTAAATGATCTTTTAGGTTTTTAAAAATTAGGATTTGATCTGATAATGTTTTGTCACATCACTTGTTGTTTCATTATTTGAATTTTCAAATTTTGCCAAGTCAAAAAAGGCATTGCAAGAATAGCGTTATTCCTGCAAAGACCAGAATAATCATTGTTTTTCATGTGCTACCCTACCCAGATCGTGTCCTAACATTTCAAATCATGATTAGAGGATCTGCATACCTCTTTATGATCTAATCCAGGTTGTTATTTTTATGATAGTCGCTATATACAAAGGATTGAGTTGTACTCACCATACCTGCATCAAATCAACACGTTCGATTATCATGAATCAAATCATCACCTTCCTATTTTAGTATGTCTGTTATTTTATGCAGGGATTGTAGACAAAGAGGTAATTTCTAGTTTTTAATAGCTCTTGGGAATTGAAGATTCAACTATTAATCTTCTTAGAATTTTCTACATGATCATATCAGTGAGATGGCACCCAAAAAGAGTGGTAAGATAATCAAACTAGATCCCGAAGGCACATAATTGCTCAAAGCATTCTCTTAGATGGCATGGAAATTCAAGGTTTTTGGTTGGTTCGACTTTTTCTCAACGTTCCAGGGGCATGACGAACAAATATCAATGGTGTTTGCACAAAATTTTGATGGCTTTGAATCTGTAGTTGGAAAAATTCTTATGCATGTGACAGAACATTCTATCGCTAAAGCTTGCATATTGCCAATGTATGGGGAAAGATGGTGGAAGAAGGAGAATGTGCTCATGGAATTTGTAAATCAGTTTTTAATTCTAGAGAAGAAAAACCCTAATTGGAGCAAGGGTATACCACACAGTTGGGTAAGGAAAGAATGGCACACTGCCTTGCTAATTATCCACATGTACATTACATGTGAAGGTGGGTTTTCCTTGGTTTATCTCTATCATATTAGACTGTTGATTCATATAAATGGTGATTACCCTCTTAAATTACCCTATTTTTTGTTAAAACATGTATCCAATATGTCTAAGAGGATCCAATCCCATCCTGCTACAACAAAAAGTAGTGTTTTTCATCAAGGCTTGATTAGAACATTAGTCTTCTTCTCCTTGAATGAAGTTAAAAGATCTTGGGATTGGTTAATCTAGTCCTTAAAACCAGATTTGCAATCAACTAAATCCAAAATTGTCAAGGGGAAGAAATATGTAAATGATAAAAAGACTCCTCAAGCCACCGAATTCTTAATAAAATAAGAGTCACTTGCAGCTAGGGTAACTCGGGCTAGCAAGATAAAATTACAAACCTAACAAGTTATTGGTGATTTTCCTATAGGTGAAGATCATGAGAAAGGCACTACTAGTCGAGGTAAGAAGCCTAAAATGAATGAAGACACGAACATATATCATGATCCAGATATAAAGAGGAAAAATGATGAATATGAGGATTACACCACAAGCCCAGTTTAGACTCCAGTCAAACAGAAACAATAATCTACAAGTAAGAAGAATACAAAGGGTAAAAAACAAAGAAAAAAGAAAACACCTGTACCTAAATGTCCTAGGAGGAATTCCACCAGAGATGCTAATAAATTTAGACTTAATTCAAAAGCAATGTTTCACCCTTCCATCAAGAAGGAGATTCTTATAATTATAGAAGATAATTCAGAGGATTCTAAGAAGGAGATAAAAAAAAATGCAATGGCATCTTCTTTACATAGAATAGAGAAATAATATGAGGACTTGAAGAAGAAACAAGAAAAAGGAAAGAAGCTTACACAGTACTCCAAAAGACCCATGACTAGAGAAACTACAAAATCAGATTCAGTATCGGAATCTGTGTTTAAGGGCACAGATGTAGCTTATGATGACAGAAATGATCTTTTTTCAGAACCAGGCCAAATGCAAGACCTTCCAGAAACCAGATATTTTGATAGCACTGAGGATGAAGACATTAGTTATAGACTATCTTCAAAATATGTGATTAAATTAAGAAAACCTCAATATGTTATAGATCTAAAATTACCTACCCCTGTAGAGGAATATCCAGAATTTAAAGTGAAAGAAAGGAAGTAAAAAGATAGAGTAAAGGAGTTGCAGAGTATGATAAAGAAATTGAAGAAAGAGAAATCTTTTGTTGAGCAATGGAATTCCAAACAACAAGAAAAGTTATAGGTTTTTAAAAGGAAAATAAAATAATAGAAGGAATTTCTTAAAGAGGTAAGAGAATCCAATATTAGGTTATATTGGCATAATGTTGTGTTAACAACCAAGCTTAAATAGAGAGACACTAGGGCTAGTGCAGTCATCATACCATGATGATTCATGAAGACTTTGCTTCAATTTTGATTATTCGATGATATTGCTCAAGAAATAAATATGAACAGTTTGATTCCTAATGCTTGATTCAAATGAAACTTTTTGATATCTCGGATGGAACAACTCAACAAGATAGGGTTCCAATTTTTGTGGGATTTTCGATTTTTGTAAATCTATTTCATATTCTATATTTGTATTGGTTGTTGATCCCTCTACTATATATGCATTATAAGTGCTTGTTTGAGCTAATTTTCATAGGAAATAGGCATTAACATGATCCTATTAGAAAACTATAAACTATAAAATATGATCTATTGGAATACTATGTGTACTTTAAATAGACATAAGAAAGATTGTATGAGGGTTGATAAGTTGGGCATTCAAGAACCTTTTTGTAAAACCCATTGTAAGATGGTATATTCCATATTGATACTAAATGGAAAAGGCATGTTGATGGTCAGATCCTATTTCATGTCTTATTCTATTTATTTTCTTACTTGAAGTCATTTATTATGTTGCAATGCATTTGATTTCTTGATTTTAAGTAACATGGTGAAAACATTGTTGTTTTTGTTTATTATCAATATTGTCTTCAAGTACATGTTATGTTTCTCAATGATATTTTGAAATAATAAATCCATATGGAGTTGA
>SNQJ01S0288099.1:0-10894 GCA_010110895.2 Picea sitchensis | reverse complement strand
ATATTCTCTTCCCTTCCAATTGATATCTTGCAAATATATGAGTTATTATCAATGGGCATGTTTGTTTTGTATATTAATGGATTATGCTATCTAATGTTCTAACCTTTTATATTATCACTATATGCTTACTCTACTTGTTTGTTTAAAACTTGTTGCAGGTATAAAGCTTTGGGTCAAAGTGCTCAATGGGGGACATCATAAAACATCTGGACGAGGTACATCCCTTTCTTATATCACTTTCACATTGGTTTATATACCATGTTTTTGGGATAGAATTTATTTCTACAGTCATATCCATCTATTGTGGTTTACCCTAGCCATAGAGAGTTTTTCCTCGTAACAGAATTGGCAACCATACTAGGGATGAATATTATTTCTTAGAGTTTGAAGTACATTTCTCCTTAGATTTCTCTCATTTCTATTGTGGTTCTTGTTGTATCATTTCTTTATAGCTCTTGTTCACTCTGGGTCTAAGTTTTCATCCTTTCTCCCTTGCATGGCCTTGTTTTAAAGTATATACATGTCTTTTTCCTTGAAAGTTGCGTTGTCACATCGCCACTAAGGAAAACAAAATTTTAGTCGAATTCTTGAGGATCAGAATCCATGAAATACCTACGAGGGTCTTAGAATAGGTTAGTTCCTTCATTGTCCACCTTCTTGTGATCGTGGGTCGTGACCATAGGCCGAACAAGTATGGCATTCTTTCGCTCTTCGCAACTTAGCACTACCAGAGCATCGAGTCTTTCGACTTTGCAAACCTTGACATGGCAAAGTGTCGAACCCCAATAGGGCTAGCAAGTGGCAGGTTTCCCCATTGGGGACTTTTCCACATGAACCTATCCCGTGTCTACCCTCTTAATCCAGCCAAGCGCTTATCGACATTTCGCGATTCGGGGAAACACGATGCATGACTTCCCTTTGACACTTTTCGCTACTCGCAACCTCGCAGGTTGAAGTGTTGAGCTCTCATTATCTTCTTCTCCAAAATCTCGAGACATGAATGTCAACAACGGTTGACTTCCTCTTCGCACTTCTCACAACTCACAACCTCACGAGTTGGAGTGTTGAGCCTTCATGCTCCTACCTCGTGAATCTCCGAGATGCGAGAAGTCAACAAAGTATTGACTCCTTTCTGGGAGACGCGTGCCCACCTGTCAATCACGTGGGCCCCACCTGATGGATGTGCCATGTGTTCTCACAAGCCTCGGCTCTTGGTACTTCGCAACTTCTAGGGTTGAAAGTGACCCCTTCCAACCTTCAAACACCCAAACTCCTGATATATGATATCTCCATGGAGTTGTCATCCAACGATTCTCTCGTTCCTGGATCCAACTGTTCAGATTTTTCTCCTCACCATTTCGCACTTCACGACTTCGTGAGTTGGAGCACCCAACTCTTGTGCTCTCTTCTTGCGAAACCCCAAGATGAAATATCTTGAACTCAGACCTCTTCGGGACTGCACCGACCCTAACCTCCTTGCAACTCTGCAAGATCCAACAACTATCGATTGTTCACCACTTCTATCTCAAAGTGTCTCCACCATCCATACAACTTCTCCCATGGATGCTTCTATGGATTAACTCCCTCGCAACTCAATGTGATCCAACGACCCATGACATTTCGACACTTCTCCATGAAGTCTCTCTACCGTCCATTTCTGCTCTCTTCTACATGCGTCTGGATGTACTTTTTCGATAACCCAGATCTAACTCACTCCAGCTGATCTAACAGTAGTTGTAGCTCCTCCTTGAACATGCACTTCTCTTCCTTCTCCTTGGAAGATTTCTTAAGTATCAAAGGTCTCAACCATTTCTTCTCCTCTGCGACCTTTGCAGCTAAGGCTTTGTGCACAAAATGACACTATCCCTTCCAAGCTTCTCTTCTCTAATACCATGAAAGATTTCCTCGACCTATGTGATTCCTACAGGGTTTGTGTACATGACAAGGTGTTTCCTGTCCTCCTCATATGGACGGTTGTGATTATCTCGTGACTTCACCACCCACGAAGTCAAAAGACTTCCCTCTATGACTCTCGATGTCTGAATCCATGATATGGGTGATTTCACGACACGTCTCCTCCCTCCAATGGGGGGCTCAGGTTCTTTCTCTATTTTAGGACTTTTGATCTCGAGTTCCCGGACTCTTGTCCTCCGGACTCCCGAACTCTCGAATGTCAAAATATCGATACAAACTCCTTCTCAGGAATTTCGCTTCTATTGTTCTTCGCGTGAGGTTTAAACCTCGTGCAACTCTCGACAGATCCAACGTCTCTCAGATGTTTAGACCAAGATCTGACGACTCAGACCTGTCTCTCAATTGCACCATTCCTAAGCTACCTAGACATGAATCCATGGTCTAGATTCTTTCACGGACCTTGGGGATCTACTCGTGAAGATAAAGGAAAAAGGGTTAAGGCATTTAACACCCTCATTTATTCCTTCAATCTAACGATCATGAATGACCGCAGAGCTTCCGATAGGATGTCATCCGTTGATCGATACTTATTCTTCGAATCCTCAAGGGATTCTACAACTTCTGCGCCTCTGCAGAGTCTTTGTACACAAAGTGCTACCTCTTCTGAGCTTTTCAAAAAGGGTGTCTCTATGGGGAGATTTATCCAGGGTATCACCTGAGATGAATAAGGGTATAGATTTCCCGAGAAACGACTTGAATTATGAATTGATTCAATGTGCGTATATACAGATAATTCTATTTATAAACATAAGCTATACGTGGCTCTTCCATTATACTCATGCAACCACCATTTCTGAATCAAAACACTACACAAGTAGTCTTATACTCAAACCATTCATAAAACTACACAGACTATGAGCATATATGTCAGCGTATAAATTTTAATATGCAAAATGTAAAACACTTATCAGAAATAACACCAGAAGTGAGTGCAACTGCTGAGAGGGGTGCTCATTTACACCCAACCATAGGCTCAGTGATTCTGATAGGATTTACCACTAGCCACCCCCGAGCTGAGACCACGATGCTGCGAGACTATGTCTCTGTTTTCCAGTGAACGAGAATGAGGGTTACTCTCCCCCCTCTCTGCTATCACTCACTCTGTATTTTCCAAAGTTCTCTTCCTTCCCTCACATTTTCCCCTTCTCGCTTCTCCCTCACACCTTTTTCCTCTTGTGAGGTTGCGTGTGGCACGATTTCCCTTGCACCAGTTAGGCCTGACGACTCTACGAATAGGTGGTTCACACCCCTCCCCAATCCCTCATTACTCATGAGGAGCCATTTACCTACCAATCTTGGCGAGTCATTTAATTCAGAGCTAGCGAGTCGCTCTTGGTTCTCCGAGGCAATGAAGTCCAAATATGGTATTGGTTTTGGTGGAAGTTAACGCCACCTTTCCAGGTGCCTTCCATCACCATTCTTCAACCATCGTGGTCTCTTTTGCAACATATCCCCTCTCAGCAGTCCTATAATATATATACACAATATTATTCACATTTTTGGGTTTTCCATAGTTCTTGGCTAGTATAGTTATTTTTACAAACTAGGGGAAACAGGGTGTTACACGCGTATACACGCAATATCTCTCACTGCAAGCTGCATATATATGCTATGTTTGCCTAAAAAATCATGTACATCAGTTTGCCTTGCCTTTTTTTTGGGTCTGGTGTTTACTGGGTGGGATTTGATGTTTGTTGAGTCTTCTTGGGTCTCAGTAGTGCCTGTTAAGTTCTTGTGGGATGATAGGAAACCCTCTTTTGGTTGAATTTCTGGGCGAAGTCTTTGTCTTCATATTTTCATTTTTTATTTTCCTTGTACATTGGGATGGGTGTTTTGTTGCTTGGTATCCTTCTTGAGTTGTCTCTTTTATACACAGTAGGGCTATATATCAAGTTAATTTTCAGTTTTRATATATTGAAAATACAAAAAAAATAGGCATTTTGCATTGCTTGGAATTTTTGTCTTTTGAATCTTTATCATTAGCTTAGTGCATATAGTGAAAGATTGCATTTTACTTCTAAATTGCAGAGTTGAATTTGAAAATTGCATTGGTTTTTAGATGCATATCATTCATGGAATGTTAAAGAAAAATTGCATTGGTTTTTAGATGCATATCATTCATGGAATGTTAAAGTTAGGAATTTGCATTGCTTTCATATTTACTTTTCTTCTAGATTCATAACATTATGAGTTTCATTACCATACCTTTTTTAGTAATCATGACCATAAAATCAACGCTATGATTTAAAATTTATTAGTCACAATTTTATTTTCTAGGGTGCACAAAATAGCCTAGGATTTAGTGCCTTGGAATAGGATTTTGTGAGTAAAATTATCCAAGGCAATTAAATAAACATATGTGTCTGAGTCAGGGAGTGGCGAAATACATTGTATAATTGGTAAGATCAGGAGGCTCCACTCACACTAGAGTTAATCATGAGATCCGACGAAGTTGGTTGAAGGGATATCCCCCCGGTACCTTCCTAGTGTCAAATATATTTTTGGGGATCTATTTGTATCTGGGGATCTTGTTAGCGCCCTTATCTCCATGAGAGGCATTGATTTCAAGGTTCCAGTCTTTGGTAACCTAACCATATGGTGGACCTGACTTATGAATGCTCTCCTATGCATCGATTATACAATAGTTTATTAGTTTCTTGAATTAGGTGTCTCATAGGTTACTTGCAGGGGTTATTCTGTAGGTACCTTGGGTCAGATAAGGGTTAGAAAACACAAATCCTTTATGAAGGATTACCTCTCTGGGGGGATCTGACCGAATGGTTTTTAATCCCACGAGGGCCCTTATAACTGATAATGTTACCTTCGATATTTAGCAGGGAGTCGCAGGCCCCTCTTGGGTTAGACATACCTTCTTTAGGGAAGGAGACCATTCAACCACTTTACCCTGTTTGCATGCATATTGGTCGTTTGACTTTTGGTATGATCTTTGACTACTAATTGGGCTTAGCATATATTTTTTATCTTTAGATTCTTAATTCATTGTGGAGTTGGACCAGCCTCTCTGCCAGTCCCGTCGCTTGTTATAGTTACCACCAAATTTTGATTCTTTTCCTTCTAAAAGGTGTAGAGTTATTAGGAGTGGTACACACACATCCACTGTTCAGAATTGTGATTCTATTAGGATGAGTATTGAACCTAGTCTTTAGAACATTGTGATCCCTTTAACTCGCATAACCACTATAGTTAATGGAACCCCTTTGACTCTGCAACCTCTATGGATGTAGTGTCGGAGACACCTATCATTACTACGACTCGCCTATATTAAATGCTCAATCTCTTGCCTCAAACCCTTTTGGGTCCCTTGGCCACTCACCATGATACAATGTTCAGTCCATCCCTATGGATTCTAGTCCATTTTCTTATGGTATGCCCAACTTCACTTTGTAGTTTTTGAACTCCATCCTAGCTGTTGGCCCTAATGCTAGAGTTGGGCTTGGGGGAAGTACACATCCCTACACTCCTTTTGGATTTGGTGGATCTTAAATCCGTCAAATGACTCCTAATATGGGATTTTTTCTCTCTTTTAACCCTAGGTCCAATCCTCCTACTTCTGGCTAGAATAACCAACTTCGAAGATAAGCTTCGACTCAAGTTTTGTCCTACAACCCTACCTCTTTGGCGCAAATTACGACCAATAATTTTTGCATGATGAATCCACCTCTATCCTCCGGATTCCAACCTGGAGGAGGCCAGTTTCACGCTTTGGGAAACCCCCAACCCGTATCCAATCCATTTGGGGGAAGTTTATATAAACCTCAATAGAACATTCCAGCTGAAATGATGCCCAACTAGCCCTTTATGAATCAGCCCAGAGGAGGGCCTTATAATTATGGATAGATCCATGGTGTTTACCAAAACCTTGGATGGCCTATAGTTCCACAAGAATAGTATTTCTTAGGAGGTTGGGGCTATATTTTGCAACCCTATCTCCCTTTTCTGACCACGCTTAATCTGTCATATTTTTATAAGTTAATTAATGAACCTGTGAGTCACAATCCTACATGGCCCCCCATCCCAACAAAACTTCCTCCAGACATCCCAAAGTTCGAGGGTAAGAATGGAGAGGATCCTGGTGATCACGTCACTACCTTTAACCTTTGGTGCTCATCAAATTCCCTTAATTAGGATTCTATTCGATTGAGATTATTTCAATGCACCCTTATTGAAGTTTCTGTGAAATGGTATATTGAGCTACCTAGGGGGGCATATGAGACTTTTAGTCAGTTGGTGATGGTATTTCTTAACCACTTCCAATTTCCCATTCAATATGATGTTGGCCTAGATTTTTTTGCAACTTTACACCATGATACCGCCACCCATATCTTAGACCTTATCCAATATTGGCATAGATGGAAGAGATTGATTAAGACCCCAATACCCCTGAACTTTCTTTTAGAATGGTTTCTTAAGTTTTTGCATGCTCCTATATCAAAGGACGTTTTTGCTTTTGGGGTTACCATTGAGGAAGAGGTGATATTTAGGGCCCAATAGTTAAACTTAATATATTCTCAGTCTAGGATGTTATACCACCTTCTTCCTGATGCACCGCGGTCTACTTACAACCCTAGGTAAAATCCTGGACCTCATACTGAAGGCATTGTAGGTGTCACCAATGTAAATTTTGTAGACATGATGAAAAACCATTTGAAGGAGTTGTCTTTAAACTAGTTTGTAGGAGGGGAAAATTCATCTGTGTCTTTCAACCCCACTCAGTCAGTGGATGTACACTATGTTCAATCGTCGACCAACACAAATGGTAACCAACAACTACGAGGGACTAAGAATAAAGAACGTAATAATTATAAGGGTGGGAAAAATGGTAATAACCCAAGGACAATAATAATAATGAGAAGATGGGTAGTAATGTTGGAGAGGGAAAACAAGAAAGACGTAAGGTGAAGTTTCCCTATAAGCTTTGCACAGATGATCACCTTACCTATTTATGCCCCAAACTTGTATAACTTGTGAAGATATTATCTTGCTCGCCCATCGTGATGACGAATCCATTCCCACATAATCAAAACCTAGCCTCAAGCTCCTCAAACGCTACAAATGTGGCTAGTGGGGGTCAAAACTAGAAGTCACAAGATGTCAACCATTTATGTAGCAATATGGTCGATGTGAAAGTTAATGTAGCCACTCGATCTCAATATTATAGCTCTTCACAAGCTAATCTTGGTCTAGAATCTCCTCCTCCTCCTCTAGAGATGAATTTATAGATTGAGAAACTAGAGCCACCTCCTCATATTCTGAAAGGAGTACTCAAGCACTCTACCTATAATCCACATGATAGAGCCACCCAAAACTACTCTCTTGTTGAAGACATGGGTCAAACCCCTTGTGCAATGTCGACTTTGTAGGTACTCTAGATGTGTCCTTCATAGAGGAATGTCTTACTCTCTACTTTAGGAGCTCTAGAACCTAGTGTCTCAAACGTTATCAAGTTTGACATCACAGATGTTAATCCTTTCTTGACTTACCATGTGGCTTTCCAAATCCATGTAGAGTACTCAAAGTATACCATCAAATGTGGGGTTGTTGATCAAGGCCCTGCTATGTGTGTGATGTCCCTAGTTTATTGGAAATCTCTTGGTTTTTTGAGTCTTTCCAAGTCATCGAACATGTTGACTTATTTTGATGTTCATTCCTTCCTCCCTCAAGGTATTCTCCCTAACTTTTTGGTCTAGTTAGGTGGGAAGATGGTAGAGGTGGAGATAGAGGTAGTTGATGTGCCTCTTCATTATAACCTGTTACTAGGTCACAATTGGACTTATGCTATGATCGTCATTGTGTTTTTCATCTTCCATACTCTTTGTTTTCCTCATGAAGGGAAGATCGTGATGATCAATCAATTATCCTTTGCGTTCTCTATTCCTAATGCATCTCTTGGACTGTCGATCCCTATGATCTACAATTCTCAGTCGACAACTGATAATATCAGTGTCAGAATGTATTCTTTCCTTACGGGTACTTTTGACTTATCGACACCGAGTCATCATGTTTATGCCATGTCCAGTAGGCTTGTTTCAACAGGGAGGTCTATTCCTTTACACACTTCCTATTTTAGTGATCCTTCAACCCTACCTTCCTCGACTATGTCTTGTGAGGGTAAGCCACATACTATAATTATATCACCAACCTATGTTAGTCATGTTGGATATGGGTCAAAAACCTATTCTAGTCATGTTGAAGACCCGCAACCAGTCATTGCAAGTCATGCTGAGGGCACAAGTCTAGTCATATCTAGTCACACAGCACATACATCGCCAACCTCTACTAGTCATGTTGGGGATCCATAACCAACCTCTTCCAGTCATGTTGAGGATTTTCTACTAGCCTCTGCAAGTCATGCTTGGAGCATGTCACTAGCCACTGTCAGTCATGCTGGGGGAATTCATATGATTGATAAGCCTAGATGTGTAAGATGTAAGCCCAAGTTCCTTTGTAGCCTTTCCAAAGGATATCACCTTACCTGTTTGTGCCCTTATACAAGAAGCATGGTCCTTTTCTGGGGGCCTTTCGGGTTTTGAGTCGTCTTTTTCTTCCCAAAACTATTTGGTTGATACAGTAGTCATGTTGATGCAATCTTCGGCTGACACCCCTCTTCCTTTAGGGGTTGTTTCATGTCTTGATCTTGTTGTCTCACATCCTATTCAACCAATGGTTGAAGAAGTGGTCGTGTCGATGGAATATTCATCCGGTCCCACTCTTCTTTTAGAGAGTGACAAGACTAAGGAAGTGACATATCCGATGCAATCTTCAGTCAATCCCACTCTTTGTTTGGAGGTTGATACATCCTTTGACCATGTCCTTAGAATTTATAGTCCTGTACCTTCTTCACTACAGATCATTCCACTCTCTTCGAGTATGCTCCCTCCAAGTCCAAGGAAGGTTTCCTTTAATTTGAATGATCTTGTAGAGCCTCAACTTCCTTCTTCTACACCCTTCCAAATAAGGGGAATTCTTCGATATATTGTAGATAAGGAAACCTCTATAAGTATTTTATCCTCCTGGACTTGGAAAGATTTGGGTTTTCTCAATCTTGTTTAAACTCTTCATAAGTTGTTGACCTTTCATAGAAGTTCTTCATGGGAGCCTTGGCCTCCCCCATTATATGCTTCTTAGAATAACATCCACGAGTCTGATTTAATGATGCAACACCCCTACCTCAACAGGTTCTGTGTGACCTCCCGGTCTTGGATCTTTCTATTCCCTTGAGCCGGAATGGCTATTTAGTTCCCACTGGAACCTTTTCACATGTAACCATAGGTCCTTATTAGAAGTTACACCTATGCAAAAAATCACTAGGCGTGAACCTCCATTCCACGCAACCAATTAATGTGACCATGACCTTCACCCAAAAAGGTGTTTTGGGTTTCACGACTTCTCTATTCCTATTCTGAGTCCCTCTGACTCCTTTGACTCCTGAAACCTTGAAATGGGATAACAAATATTTATCTCCTCCCTTATGCCTCAACCATGCGACATCAATCATGTCCTAGTGTCCACCTCCAAGTGCATAGAGATTTTGAGAACCGTGATTTTGCGATGTGATTCCTCTCATGTCTCCCAAAGTCCAAACTCGCGACTTCCTTGCTTATAGATTGACAATCCTAATTCCTCCTCGATCTGACGGTCCAGATTGTATAGAAATTTCATGTATCGGGATTTCACAACTCAAGATCTCTAAGTCACGACCTTCTCCACACTCTGACTCTAGAAATTTTGAAATCTGAAATCACAAGATCAACGACTCTTGTTGATCCATATCTAATGAAGACTATTCCTCCTGAGCTTATGAGTGTTGAAAAAAAACTCATCCTTAACTTATCTTCTCATTCATTAGATCCAATGGTTCATGAAGAATCTGTAGTTATCCTTCTAAGAGTTTCAAATGTCTGTTCAAGTTCTCAATACTTCCTAGCCAAACATTTAGTGTCTCCTTCCAAGCTTAGCTTCGGCGAGGTGACTTTCGCCTCATCTTTCCTTTGAACTCTTCGAAGTCTCTATCCTTCCTTATCTTGTTTCTTGATGAAAACTCAAGGATTCTAGGGAATTTTTCCCACACTCCTTGGGGCTTCACGATAATATTTGATTATCTGAACTCTTCAATTCCATGCACTCCTTGCGACAGTAACTCTTCAACCATTCACTGTGTTGGAAAATTCCAATCCTTCAACTTGGAATGTGAACATATTGCATGGATTTGTGATATACTTTCACTTATGTTGGTATGATAACAACATTATCTCTCCTGATATTTTATAAGGTAAAACTCAGAACTTATCGATGCACTCCTTGCATAATTTCACTGCACTCCTTACAGGAATTCTCAGGAAGAAAAATAATTGAAACTCATACTCTCCCTCTCACAGACTTCATATATTCAACATGTAATCATGCATATACATAGCATTGAAACAAATGCATAACATATCATATAAACAAAATGTAAACATACCATTCAATAGATGAAAACAATAGTCATCACAATGCCATGAAATTGACTCAAATCATTCTTATATTAACTCAAGTTCTTCTGTACATGAGCTCTATAGCATCGGCTATCTTCTTATACAAATTCTACAATATTTGTTCTTATCTACTATATCATTCTCTTAATCTTCTCTTACAATTGAGAATAATGATACAATACAATACATACGAGGGAGATTTCTAGAGTTTTCCCTTCTACAAGTCTAAGATATCAAATAGAATTAAAGCCTACATGTACTTTACACTTATTACATTAATTTCCTCCAAAAAACATATGAGAGCAACTTCTCAAGATCTGTGTTACAATCACCAAACCATAAAAGAAAAAATATATTTTCCATATATTACATTAATGCTTCATCCTTTCAAATTCAGAACATCCTCAAAACGTGCACTGGTGCAT
>SNQJ01S0288097.1:0-10882 GCA_010110895.2 Picea sitchensis | reverse complement strand
GAGGCACATTAGGGCACATTTAGGTCTTTGACCAGCCTCCCCACGCAGATTGAGCTCGGATTTGATGTCAAATCGACTTGGGAGCCGATCCATTAGTGGTTGGGAGGCCGACCGGCTTCATAAATGCGCCGTTTGGCAGGCGCACGGGTTTTGCACCCCACAGCCGCGCATATGCGCCCTATGTACGAATATAATGCGCGCATGCGCTAGTTTACCATGGGCGCGGTGCGCTTTTTAATCTTTTTAGACAACTTTGTATAGTTTTGGCCCTTTTGATGTGCTGTGGAGTTAATCCTTGTGCCATGGATGATTGTTTTTCTGTGTTGATGATGTTGAGTTCTTGTCGCCCTGTGCGGACGAAATTTCAGTGATAACACTTGATATGAACGGTTATCATTCATTTCGGGGCCAAAGGCCTTTCCAAAATCTAAAGGAAGGTGGGGCCTGAAATGCACCTCCTCTTGACCCGTGGAATGTCAATCGATGGGCTAAATCATTTTGACATATTTTCCTTCGTTAACCTTTGCACATTTCCACGATGCAAAGTGTTCCTCCATCGTTGATCTTTAATCCTGAATTCTAATCTGAGGGTTCTTGTAGTTTAGTTATATGTTGATATGACAATCCTCACGGAATTTGTCCTCTATCCTATGATCCCTCAACCTTTCTCACTCCCTTTGGTTCTACATAGTCAACATTATTTTCTGATCGTTGATCACTTCGTTGATCAATGATCAACGCCAGGACTTCTCGATCACCATGGAGTTTCTCTACACAATTATGTGGGAATTTGAACTCGATAGTGCTTCACCAAGGTACTCCACCCTTTTCAAATTCCTTCATTTATATAACTCAAGGCCTAAAAAACACCAATTACTAACACACAGAGGTTTATAAACTCATTCCACAGAGGTTGATACATAATGAAACTCGAACAAAGTGTATTCTATTAATATACAAATAATTTACATAAGGTCTCTCCTCAATCTTTTCTAGCCTGACTATACATCGATTGGCCTCTAATTGGCCTTTTGGCCATTCTATCCTTTTCAAACTCTCAATCTGTACTCCTATCATACTACCTCTATTGAAGCCCCTTCTACTTCTTGGCTCATACAATTATACAGAATGGAATTATGTATTGAATTTAGTTCAAATCCACTAATTACTCAACCAAGCTCTAAGGATCTTCTCAGATCCAGAAGGTCCGCCTAAAAAAATCCTAACTTTAGGATCCCCAAATGACTCATGAGATCTGTTATCCTAATAAATCTATCTCTCTCTCATGTTCACATACATTCGATAACTTATAAAATGTATTCCTCACTTACATTTATCAAACCATATCCTATGCCTCTCTTCTAGAAACCCACAAAAGATAGAAAAATACATTAATCAACCCTTAGGGAACCCATTCCCTAGAAAATGAAAGACCCCTAGGTCTTCACCCAATGTACAATGTTTTGGAAGTAAGATGATCTTGCATTAGACTCCCCATGAATAAAAACCATTCATGATCTCCTAATCATGAGTTCCTTCAACAACTTCATTCTTCTATTGTACCAAATATTGTGTTGTAATTGTCCATTTTCCTTGCTACTATGTTGTTGTTATGTTGTTGTTGCAGTTGCTTCTAATTCTCCATTCTTCCAAACTTTATGCTATTGTTGTCCATTTTCTTTGTTGATGCAAAGTCCTTCAGTCAGTTGCATTTTGTTGTTGGTTTTCCTCCTCTTCCCACAATACCTTATGTTGGATGTTTTGTTCCTAATTAGCATCCATAGCATATAAATTTCATCATCCAACTCTGTCCTTGGATGAATGTGACTTCTTATCTACTGTTGTGCATACTTTACAACCTCTTCTACATTGTCTTTCAAAACAATGTCTTATTCCACCAACTCCAACTTTACATCCTTAATATACAGTCTTTGGCTCACTATCCTCTCTTCCAAGAATTTTAATTCTTCATACAATTCAACAAAATTATTTTGAATTTTATCCTCCATACAATATTCATCTCTTGGGTATTTTCTCATCCATTCTTCCAAAGGTTCTACCTCTTATTCTATACATCCTTCCTCTGACAAAAGACTGTCTTCCAACACTCCAATGGATGAAAACTCCTTGAACACATTTCCATGAGGTGAATTTCCATCTTCTGTACCTACATAAATTATTCAAGATAATGTTGGTTCACTCTTATTTTGCACCACATTTAAACTTTGTTCAACTTCAACCTCCTCATATTCATAAGTATCTTGAACTTATGTTGTTGTCAACATCATCATGCATTCTTCCATGCACTGAAATGTTTCTTCATCTTGTTATTTTGTTGAAAACATTTCTCCAACTAAACGTTTCTCAGTGTCCTGATGATTATTACAAGTCTTCAATTGATTATCTTTATCAGCTTCTCCTATTACAACAGTTTGCTCATTATCTCCAACATCTACAAATAAATGCTCAATCAAAATTTCCTCTAAGTTAGCCATCTTTTATAAGAGCTTAATTTCTTTATCAATATGCATGAACACATCATCCAATTTTTGTTCATCACCTACCAAATCTGAAAACATACACAAAAATTCAGAATTAAAAATATAAGGCTATTCATCTGATGCCTCAAATACCATATCACCATGTTGATTTGAACTAGTCCAATAGTTCATGAGACTATCAATAAATATCTCCTCATAATCCCCATATTCATCTTCCCCAAGGACAATTCCTTGTTCAGGTTCACATACAAAAAAATCCATTCCATACTTAGCTTCTCTAAGTTCTTCCTGTACTCTAGCATACAAAAGTTTCCTTATATTTACCTGTAGTGAATGCCATCTCACCTTCTTCTTCTTCATTTTCCAACCACACCTATGTTCTTCCTCATATTCTTGTAGCCATTCCTCTAGTACACTAAGACGTACTTTTATCTTATCTCTCTCTCAAACTCTTCATTACTCAACTTCCTTATGCTAACTTCTTTGCCATTTTCCTTCTTTTGGTTGTTACTCCATTATGAACCTTGTGGATGACTATCAGTAGTCACCTTCTCCCCTTTCCTCTGTCGACTCTCCTTTCCCACTTGTGAGCTGCAACAAGCATTTCCCATGTTTGTAACAAGTTTGAAATTGTCACCAGTACCAATCATCCTCTTGGTACATCCTCTTTTGGTTCTCTATAGTAGAACCTCTTCTTCAACACTCCTTCTCCTCATCTTTCAAAGTTGTCGATTGTTGCAATCAACTGCTCACCTCTCTTGAGAACTGTAGTTGTCATCTTCTTCTTCGGAAATCTAATTTGTTGTTAGGGTTCTGTCACAATTTACTTTACATGAGAGCTATGATTTCTCCCTTTTCCTCTATTACAATTTCACTATTTTAATGGTTGCTATCCATCATCCTTTTTATGCTATAATATCCTTCAGCCTGCTTTAACCTCCAAACACAAAAAAAAATGTACCAGAGTTCACATAAAAATCATTGTAATATTTATATCAAGATCTTCTCTTCAACATTCTCCTATTGATCCTTTCATCCTGAATCAACCTCTCCATAAGCACCTTTTTCCTGAACTCTTCACCATAAGATTTCTCTGCATATCATCTTTCATAATAATTTATCCCCATTTGCAATCAAAGGTAGGGAATTCAATTTCCTACTTTGATTCTTCCTTTAAGAGAAAAAGCATGCTCTAAATCCTAAAGAACATCAATGCTCTTTTATTTTCCACCAAGGTTGTTGTAATACTCTCTATAGTCCTTCATCCTTTCTGCAATTAATTGAGAAATTGGTCTTGCTATGATACCAAAATGATGACCTTAATGGTCAAAACACATAGTATGGAAACCTGATTGCCTTAGGCTGCTCATCAAACCCTCTAACGGTATCCAAGGAACTCTTATATTAAATAACATGCATATACTAGATTTACTTTCTTAGGCCCTTCATGATATTTACCTTTTCCAAACTTGTTCTCTCTCAATCTCTAACCCTTTCTTTATTTTATTCAATCATAGTATGGATCACATCCTTCTCTCCCATTCATTCAATGGTACGTTGAATGTGTTCTCGGATCCACTAGATCTTCAATACCAAATCCTTTTCCCATAGAACCAAAGGATATTCTCTTGGATTATAGCCTATATCTACTCCTTTCAGTGCTCTATCCATGAGACCAAACCTCTATTCTCAAGTGCTAATTAAATAGGTTCTTATCATAAACTCTAGTCATAGCTAGATCAACGATGATGTTTTAATGTAGATTTGTAATGAACGATTATTGTTCATTTCAGGGCCAAAGGAATTTCCAAAATATGAAGGAAGGTGGGGGCTAAAATGAGCCTCCTCTCGACACATGGAATGTCATTCGATGGGTTAAATCATTTCGGAATCGGACCTTTGTTAACCTACGCACATTTCTATGATGCAAAGTGTTCCTTCGCCATTTATTTTTAATCCTAAATTATAATCAGATGATTCTTGTAGTTTAGTTATATGTTGATCCGACGATCCTCACATAATTTTTCCTCGATCTGATGGTCCCTGAACCTTCCTCACTCCCTTTGGTTTTATGATGCAGGATAATCACTCCAACTCAGCATATGCACCAGCCAGCCATCACATCCAGCGTGCATTCATGAAGGAGAGAGGCAAAGCCCTCTCATTTTTCAAAATTTTGAAATCCGATCCCATTTGGGGATTTGCGTTGTAAGGATTTTAATGCAAAGCTGCATCTTTTTTCAGGTAGTGGTTGATGTTTTCGTTAATGGTTACCTACAACTAATTCCAAATCAGTCAGGTATGCGACTTCTATTTATGAAATGTAGCCATAGGAGCCGCTCTATGAGAGCGATAGCTTAGAGACAGTGAGGTGGAGGATAAGCTCCAAAGAGCCCTCTTTGTAATTAGGGTGTGAGAGAGTTAGAGACTCAAGTAGAGTAGAGAGTTAGAGGAGGAGAGACCAAAGAAGAGATGTCTCAGGAGAGAGCTGAGACTTGTTATAGTCCAGCCATTGTAAACACATTTGTATAGGCATTTCTGAATATAATAAAAGAGCAATTTTTCCTGCCATGAACTGTTTGTATATGTTTACATGTTTTCATGGATTTTGTGTTTTAAATGCATAACTGGTGAAGAATTGGATAAGTTTCGACTTCTTCTTGTCTTGGAGTTCCCGAGTACAAGGAGTGCACAGAGTCCACAAAGTGTGCGTTGATAGAGGTGAGACAACCTCAGGAAAGCTCAAGAGGGATAGGGTTGAACCTTCACCAACAGAGGTGCAAGGGGTGCATAGGAAAGAACTTTGTTTCGAGTTCGACGAGGAGACAGAACTATTGAAGGTTTTGTGGAAGCTCTGTCAGGCAGGCATTGAGCAAGTGCATAGAGTGCATAGAAGAACTCTATTTCGAGTTCAATAAGAAGACATAATCACTAAGGATTTTGGAGAACTCTACTAGGAGGGCATTGAGTTAGTGCAAGTGTGCACAGAAGGAACTCTTTCGAGTTAAAAGAGAAGAAGTGTTGAGGAGAGACACTTACAAAGTTGTTGAATACTTTGTTTGCTTAGAAAGGAGTGATTAAGCAGGAATTTGCCAAGAGGGCACCAAATTCTCCTTTGAAGGGAGAGAAAAGGACAAAGTCCCTTAGAGATTCAAGTTCTAAAGCTCATGAGGGACAACATTCCCAGAACATAGACAAGATCCAAAGGAACTAGGCTCACAAGAGAAGCATCGGAGGCCAAGACCTTCGAGAAACGAAAATATTCCAAGGAAAAGGAAGAAGCACAAGCTCAGGAGGAGAACGTGCAAGGAGAACAAATCTATGCTGTCAAATCTAGCACCCATACCTGACAACCATCAGATCCAGAGGAAGGTGCATAGAGTTTAACCTCTAGGATGCTCGCGCAGGAGAGTAGGTAAAAATGAACGGTGGATACACTTTGTAAAGAAGTGTCGAAATCCCGACAACCGTTGGATCAGGCGAAGGCACACGGGGTTCAAATGATTAAATTTTGTTATTTCAGAGTTCAGGGTTTGGAGTGACAAAGGATCATGGAGTCGCTGCATCACGAACTCCCGATTCACGAAATCTGAAATATCGCATTGAATTTTGGTATTTCGGAGTTCGGGGTTGGGAGAAGCAAGGGACTGTGGAGTCGCTGCATCATGAAATCCCGAAAGAAACCAGACCGTCAGATCTAGAGCATGGTGGCCTGAGAGCCACAGGATCAAGGATACATGCATGAGGAGGTTATTCTTCAGGAGGTGCACATGAAGGGGGATCTGAACCGTCAAATCTAGCACCAAGGTCCGTGATTTTTCGAATCCATAGAAGGTGTGCGAGGTTCAAACCTTGTAATAGCAGAAGGGAAAGGAATCTTTTGACTTCGCAACCTGTGAAGTCCCAAAAAGATCAGGACCATCCATCATTGGAAGGCCACATGGCGGAGATCCATGTATTTCATGGATTCGAGCATCGAAAGGTAGAAGGAGAGGATCCTTTCGACTTCGCAACCTGTGAAGTCCCAAAAAGCATCAGAACTGTCCATTTTGGAGGACAGGTGTTGAAGATCCAAGTCTACTGGGAGTTTAGGTACCGGGAGATTGAGGAGAAAGGAGTCGTGAGACAAGAAGTTCCAGCGCCCGAAATCGTGAAAGTAGGAATCGCGATTGAACAAGGACCATCCATTCGGGGAAAATCTGGACCGTTGATTGTCCAGGGGATATTTTGACATTTCGAAGTCCTGGAGAGTGAAGGACCTAGAATTGTTGCAGCTGGAGTCGCGAAGTCCTGAATTGTGAAATCCCGATAAGCATTCGGAGGAATAGCCCCAGGTCACAGGACCGGTCGTATGGAAAGCGACTTAAGTGGGGAGCTGTGGAGTTAGACCCTAATTCAAGTTTTGACATTTCAAAAGACATAGGACAAGGAGGATTGCTTGCATCATGATTCCCCGAATCATGAAAATTCGGTAAGCGCTTTGACGTTAAGCGCATGGTCACAGGATGTGGTCATGTGGATGGAGGCTAAGGGAGGCTAAGCCCTTTTCAGAATTTCAACGATCAGGAGTTGGAAAGACAAGTAATCTGGGAGAGCTTGCATGCAGGAGTCTTGAAACTCTGAAATGTGAAAGGCGTGTGTAAGTTGCAGAACAAAGAAGAGCGCCGAAAAAGGGGCGTGTGCATAGGTTTTCTCAAGACCTGTGTCAGAGGATAAAAGGGGACCTATGGATTTATTCAATGGGGTTCCAATAGGAGCTCGAAGAGCCATTTTGGCTCAGGGAAGGGAATGATCCAGAGACTAGGAGGTCACAAAACCCTGCTGAGGTAGGGGGACTGCATCAAGTGGTATCAGAGCCAATAGATTTTCTGTTAGCATATCACAGACCAGAGGTGGACTGTTAAGGAATATATTCTAGTGAAATCAAGTGGAATCAGAAGCATAGATTCATTTGTATACAACAGGTGAAGGACGACAATAGACAGCCAAGCGAGCTAAAGGAGGACATGGAGATGCTCTCAGTTGCAGAGTGACAACAACAATCTTTCCAGGAGGGTAGACAGGAACAAGAAAATGGCTATTGAAGGCTATGAGCATGGTGGAAGAAGAGACCACCAGCAGATGAGCAGAGCAGAGATGGATAAATAACTCACTGAGATAAGGGCGAGGATGGAGGAGCTTGCATTGTGGATGCTGCAGAATGAAAAATCATGGTGGGTATATGAATGGCCCATGAAAATGAAGGTGAAGTGGTTTGTTCAAAATTTATTGGCCATGAAACAACAACAGAAGTTGAAAATGTGGTTGAGGTATGCTGAAATACTCAGTGACACAGAGTTGGTTTGCATTTGTGAGCCAAAAGTTGGAGAAACCCTCAGTGATTAGGAAGAGGGATCAATTTCAAATCTCATAAACTTCCAGGAGGGTAGGGATGAATTTTCCAATTGCCAGGTGGGCAATGAAATGAGATCATTGGAGGATCTCATAGACTGTCAGGAGGACAGTAGGGGAAATTCATATTGTCAGGAGGGCAATGGTATGAGATTAGCTAAAGATCTCATAAACTTCCAGGTGGGCAGTGGTGAAAGTTGAGGTTGTCAAATGGGCAATGAGATGGGATCCTTGGATCTCATATACTACCAAGTAGGCAGCAGACAATTCTGAAATCACTAGGTGGGCAGGGGAAAAGAAGTGGGACTATCTGAAAGTATCAGAGACTCAGGAGTGAGTTCAGGTTAGCAAGGAGTGATGATGGAAATGGGATCAATTTATCTCATAAACTGCCAGGTGGGTAGCAGAAAACTCCCATACTGCCAGGTGGGCAAGGGAGAGAATATGAGCTCAGAGGTGAGTTCATATCAGCAAGGAGAGCTGATAAAGGAAGATCAGAAGAGAATTTTGATCATTGGGAGAATTGAAGTATTCCTACCAAGCAACCCAGTTGAGGCCAGAACATGTGTTGCAGATGCATCAACAGAAGGAGGACAACCAACAGAGGCTGTCATGGAGGAAGAAATGGAGCAGACACTGATATCTACCCCAGCAGAAGGAAAAGAGTATTCAAAAGAAAGGCTCAAAAATTTCAGCTAGGAAGCTGAAACAGAGATGACTGTAGCACTGGAGTCTGCAACAGAGGAGGAAGCAGACAACATGGATTTTGCTGACCTCTGTGAAGAATTGGAATCCCTGGAGAAGAGGGTGATAGTGAAAATATTTCACATCCAACAGATCAAGTTGGAGACAGATGGAGGAGCATACCAACCCTAGGAGAAGCTGGAAGAAGTTGGACTTGAGCCAACACAAGGAGAAATGGAAGCAGCAGAACTACCACAGGAAGAAGTTGAGCAACAGTTCAGTGAGGAAACTGCAGAAGAGGAGTCTACAGCAGAGTGGCCAGCTACTACCATAGAAGAGGAAAACAATAGGGGGGATCATGAAGATCTGTCCATTTAGAAGGCAGAATTGCAACAGAGAAGACTACATACAAAGAGCCAGCCACTGGAGCAGTTGGACGAGATAATTGAGGAGATCAGAAGGTTGATGTTGAGTTCAGTAGTAGAGACTGCTAGCAATGAGAAGTTGATCATAAGGGAGCTTGTAAGAGCAGTAAAGTAGCAGCAATAGCAGCAAAGTAAAGGAGCAGATGGACAACTCCAAAGAACAGTTTGGGATCCAGTTAAATTTCAACACTGGAGAAGAGGAGCTCATGATTAGGAGATCATGATTTTCCCAGATGAGTAGTATGATGCAAGAGCATCACTCCAGCTCATACATGCTATCCAACAAGCACATCCAATGTGCATTCATGAAGGAGAGAGGCAAAGCCCTCTCATTTTTCAAAATTTTGAAATCCGATCCCGTTTGGGGATTTGCGTTGTAAGGATTTTAATGCCAAGCTGCATCTTTTTTCAGGTAGTGGTTGAGGTTTCTTTTAATGGTTACCTGCAGCTAATTCCAAATCAGTTAGGTCTGTGACTTCTATTTATGAAATGTAGCCATAAGAGCCGCTCTGTGAGAGCGATATCTCAGAGATGGTGAGGTGGAGGATACGCTTGAGAGAGACCTATTTGTATATAGGGTGTGAGAGAGTTAGAGACTTAGGTAGAGTAGAGAGTTAGAGGAGGAGAGACTAGAGAAGAGAGTTCTCAAGAGAGAGCTTAGATTTGTTACAGTCTAACCATTGTAACCACATTTGTATAGGCATTTCTGAATATAATAGAAGAGCAGTTTTTCCTGCCATGAACTATCTGTATATGTTTACATGTTTTCATGCATTTTGTGTTTTAAATTCATAACCGGTGAAGCCTTGGATAAGTTTCGACTTCTTCCTGTCTTGGAGTTCCTGAGTGCAAGGAATGCACAAAGTCCATAAGTTGTGCATTGACAGAGGTGAGACAACCTCAGGAAAGCTCAAGAGGGATAGGGTTGAACCTTCACCAGCAGAGGTGCAAGGAGTGCACAGGAAAGAACTCTGTTTCAAGTTCGACGAGTAGACAGAACTACTAAAGGTTCTGTGGAAGTTCTGTCAGGCGAGCATTGAGAAAGTGTATAGAGTGCACAGAATAAATCTATTTAGAGTTCAGTAAGAAGACAAAATCTTATGCAACACTATACAATGGATCCTTTTATGGAAGGGATCCTCTCCTATTCACTTGCCTCTTCGAGGGGGCATCCTCCTATTGAACTACAACTCACAATATAATAATTCTCTTCATGTCTCATTACATTGCTTGAACCCCTTTATATAGTGCTACCATCACCTAAGAACATTCTAGAGGAGGAATCTTCTAGAAGTAGAACCTTCTAAGAAGTCCTCTTACATTTATTGTATCTAATTACCCATTTATTATATCTAGCTACCATAGTGGGCCTTATTTAATAATATAGTGGACCTTGTCCACCTTACATTGAATGGTCTCCACTATCATTACTATGGGCCCTCTGGGCCCCTCCACTACCTCTCTAGCTACCTTACATTCCATCCCCCTTATGAAAGCATTGTCCTCAATGCTTGATGTACAACCGTATACCAGGGTCCCATGGATAATTGTGGACCATAATGCTGAAGAAGACTGAAGAACCAAAGTCCCATGTAGAAAGGAAATCCATCATGCTAAAGTAGTCCAACCGCCATTATAAACCAGGGTCACATGTCCAAGTGCTCATGTGAACTCCACACAGAAGATATCGGCACCCAATAACCAACTGAAAATGATGCTCCCAATAATGACACCTATCATGTGGATCCAAATAAGAATATTCATCCACATAGTGGGAGAGGATCAAAGATGAATCTAGAAGAAACAATACCATTGTAAAATATGCAGAATGAATGCTGGTAACTAGCTCCTGATGTGGGACATTGATGTTCTCTATAGAAG
>SNQJ01S0288095.1:0-10882 GCA_010110895.2 Picea sitchensis | reverse complement strand
AAAGTGCACCACCGTTTTCACAAAAGACGTGCCTTTCTTTTCCAATTATGAATACCTCAATTCGTAATCATGAAGGGTTTTTCTCATGAAGTTGATCATGAGTTCTTCACCCTTGGTATTCCTTTGAGCAAAAATAGATGCAACAATTGTTTCTGTAGCGAATGAATAGATGATGAAGTCCCTTTGAAAGTCCGAGCTAATGAGGACTTGAGCTGTAGTGATTTCCCTTTTGATATTATTGAAAGATTCTTGTGTATTTGTTGTCCATTCAAACCTTTTGTCATTTTTCAACAATAAATTGATCGACTTCACAATACTTGCATAATCAGGAACAAATCTTTGCACAAAGTTGATCTTACCAAAAAACGATTGAATTCCTTTCTTAGATGATGGGGGGTTGACTAGTTCATTTATATCTTGAACTCTTTATGTATCTATATAAATCCATTCCTTTCACACAATATGACCCAATAGTTTTCCTTGAGTTATAGTGAATAAACATTTCTTTGGATTTAGGGAAACACCATATAATATGCATCTGTAAAAAACTTTCCTCAAGTGATGAATGTGACCACCCCTTATTTTTTAATGTATTGTCAAGTCATCTTGATAATCCACCATGAATTTTCCTATCATCCCCTTAAAAGCATGATCCATGGCCCTCTGAAATTTGGCTCCTGCATTCTTCAAACCAAAGGGAATCCTAGCATATGCATATGTCTCCCAAGGTGTTATGAACGTTGTCTTTTCTCTATCTTCCTTAGCAACCAAGACTTGATTATACCCAGAAAAACCATCTAACATGGACATGCAAGTTGATCATGTGACTTTTTGGAGAAGAAACTCCATGTTAGGTAAAGGATAATTATCCTTTATACTTGCTTTGTTAAGATCCCTGAAAACTACACACGTCCAAATTTCCTTGGTCTTCTTTCTTACTATCACAGGGTTTGAAATCCAATCAGAGTTACTATGGGATATATTATTCTATCCTTCTTTAATTTCTCCAATTCAACCTTTACCAAAGGTTTTAATTTGGGGTTCATCGTCCTTATTTTTTGCTTGACCGGCTTTGCTTCTTCTATCAAAGGAATAATATGTTGAAATATTGTTTTATCATAAGATTTAAAATCATCATAAGTCCATGTGAACACATCAAGATATTCTTTAAATAATGCAACATATTGATCAAATTCCTCAGTGGTGCAATCAACTCCCAAATTGACATATTTTGGGGAACTGTTAGTTTCAATATTGATCTTTCTTGTTTCTTGAACCTTTCAGAGTGAAATTTCTTCCATGAGATTCTTAGCATGATCATCTTTCATAAAAAGAGACTCAGATTGAATACAATCCTTCGAGACAATAGATATGTGATTTTCTTCATCATCATCATCATTCAAAAAAAAAAATTCCAACTATTCATCATTCTCAAATACTTTTAAATATTCCAGGTTATCAGGTACAGAAAGTTGAAATACTCTTTCTACTTGAAAATATTTTTTTCTTTGAATATCATCTGGGTTTGACAATGAGGCCGCCGAAGCCAATGAATCTGCCTTCTGATTCTTGTCCCTTGGAATGAAAGAAATGTTGAAAGAGATGAAAGATCCATCAATTCGTTAACTCTTTTGAAATATAATTTGTGTCTTTCTTTTTTGATTTTATACCTCTGGGTGACTTTATTAATTACCAACTTGGAGTCACCAGGAACAATTAGATGTTCTATCTTCAATTATTGTGCAAGAATCATTCCCTAAATCAAAGATTCATATTCTGCCTCATTATTGGTACATGAAAATTCAAGTCTGATAGCATGTAGATGCATAATATTCCCTGGACTTACAAGGACAATTCCAACTCCACTTCTGGAGCATGAACAAGCTCCATCGAATGACATCCTCTAATAACCTTCAAATGAATTCTCTTGATTCTTCGTGTTTTGAATTTGCTCCAAGATTTCAATGTGCTCCATGTCTAGGATAGCATAACTTCCAATCCTAGCATCTATATAATATTCCATTAATTCATTATCCTTATTTTTTAAAGAGAAGGGTCTCTTGGGTTCACAAGGAACCTGGATCATTGCTCCTTCTTTGCCTGACATCATTATGCAACTTCCATCGTTCATTATGTATCCCTCAATCATGGACGACCAATCTCTTCCTAAAACAACTCCATATGTCGGAAGAAGGTCTACCACAATAATATTGAAAAATGTAGCAATATGGGGAGTTGTCGTGATCCAAGCATTAAATTCCTTGATTTATCCATAAGAGGACACTTTTATGGAATCAATTGCATATATACTTTCACCAGTCTCGTAATATTTGGCATAGTTCATGCCCAATTCCTCCATAACTGTCAGGGGCATAATATTATTGGTCGTGCCTGTATCAACTAAACAATTATGAAGTGAAACATCATGATTTTCAATTGAAATATAAAAGGGAGGGATTTCACGTCTCAACTTGATGGTTTACTTGTTCTGGATTTGTTTTGGAATTGTAACAACAACTTCTACTTTTTCATATTGATCATCCAATAATCTCAAAATGTTTTCCCTTTGTTGGGGAATCTTCACCACTTTTGTAAAAGGAAGAGTTATCGTTAGTTTACTTAAGTCCTCTACAACATTGTATGTTATCTGAGTGGAGTTTGACATCATGTGTTGCTTCTTACTTCCAACAGTATCCGTCATTTTCTCATTTTCCCTTTTCTCATTCATTTTTTCTTTATCTTCTTCGTTTTATTTTTCAAAATCATTTTTATTCTTGGATTTATTTACAAATCCTCTTGTATGGGAGACGTTTTCTTGTGAGTTGGGTTCATTGTCACCTTCTTCAAATATATACATGGATGTCTCATATCCGTCCATCTATATAGTTTCAAAAATTTCATCAGGTGAATAATATTTCTCTTGCTCAACCATTTTCTCATAATATACATCATCTAGAACATCTGCATTGGGGGTTGGTTCACTGGGAACCCTTGGCCTTTGAGGATTATCCATGTTTTCAAACCTCACTTTTTTTTCTTGGGGAGGGTTCCTTCTTTTCTCTTGGACCGACATTCTCGGATTTGCTACATAATTATCCACCCTTCTTAGTCTGGTTATCTTGTTCTACATTTTCCTGATAGTTCTATTCATTTGTGCAATTTCAATTATTTGCTTGGTTTCTTGTGCCGCAACAGGGTCTACCTTCACATCTGAAATGGTTCCCTTGAAAAATCATCATCCAATTGTTTGATTTTGGGTCAATCATGGCTATAGTTATTCATTCTTTCTTGATATAGAGGATCCTTGATTATCAATACTTAAGCCTCCCAGTTGCCTTTGTAATTTTCCCAGGATAATGTCGGGGTCGACACCCATCTCAATCATAATTTCTTCCATCTCAGTGGCTTTAATCATTGCTTCCTCCAAGGTATCCATCTGAGATGTTCTGATAGCATATTTTACATTTGTGGGCATCACGTTCTTATAACAACCAAGTATGACTGGGTCATTAGGTCTTTTATCTTCTAGTATCTTACTTAAGGCTTTACTGAACCTGGGATTAAAATCTCGTATTCTCTCATTCTTCCTCAAACTAATTTGGGTGAAATTGGTGAGAAGGGTATGATATGCAACTGGAGGGGAAAACATAGTCAGGAACATGGCTACGAGGTCATTAAATGATCCAATTGACCTACTGGGTAATTTTGTATACCATTTATAAGTTATTTCTGATAAGGTTTGAAGAAATAACCTTACCATCACATCGTCATACTCAACACGATGAAAATCACAAACATCAAGAAATAAGTTAAGGTATCTATTGGCATCGATTGTTCTATCTCCAGAAAATTCCTTCAAGGTATCCTTAGGGAGAACAGGGAGGTCATGTTGCTCACCTAGAAGATTTAAAGGAGAATCACTTATTCTACTTCGGTTTTCTTGATTTCTTGTAACACCTCTTCCACTTTCTTGTCTTTCTTCATGAGTTTATCTTCATGGTTCTTCTCGCGATTGTTCGTTTCTTTCTCCCATATCCGGAGATGTTTTGGGAATATGATTTCCACTTCTTAGAATATTGATTTTCTTTCTTTTACTTCTGGTAATGGGTCCCTTGTATTCGTTTAGATTCAGTCCCAACCTTGTCCTTGTGTTTCTCTAGCTAGCCTTTGGTTTCTTCGGTCTTGTCGCTCGTCTCTCCTATGTCTCCAAAGGATTTATCTTTCTTCTTCTCGAGCTAAGATCTTCCATGACCTTTCTAATTTTTCTTGGGTCTCGGTTGTCTCTATTACGAGATTATATATCTCATGTAAGATGCTTCATTGGTTATTCAATCCAATTTCCATGTGGAGCTGATCAGCCTGGGGAAAAGTCAAGTATTTTTCAAAAAATGCTAAACTAGATTTCAGATTTCAGTTCATTCCCCAAAAATGTTGATGCTTGAATCCGTTAGGACCAAAACGACAACATCACGAGGATACAAATCCCCCTGCATTTTTATAGAGGTGGCACTCCTCTTTATTTTAATATTTTCTTGGGACTCTAGATTTTTATAATATAGGACTTTGCAAAAGTCGATCATGGTAATCAAAGAAATATAAAGGTTGCAAGAAAAAATAACACGAAATAAAAAAATTTCTTTTCTTTTTAAAGAGAGTTCCTAAAAAATGACCAAGAACCGCACACTTCATACATTTGAAAAAGATAGACAAAATTTCCTCACATCCATCATAGTTAAACTAAAGATTTGTTATCACATAAATAAAAAGAAGATGGTCTGCATGCATAAGAGAAATTTAATAGAGTGGAAACATGGGAAGCTCAAATAAAGATAATGACAGATCAATCTCAAATACTTTATACTCAAAACTCAGAGTTACAAAGCACAGTCAAAACTGATCCTGAAATAGCTTTCTTGAAATTTCTGAAAAATATATATAGTATGTTACAAAGCCTTGAAATTTAAATGTGTTTGTCCTTGGGACTAGGATTGGGGCTCCCACGGACCATAAAACAAATATAAACAAGAAGTAATCTTGTATAAGGAGGATGGTGGGCGATAATATAACAAGAAGACCTGGAAAGAAGACAGGGAGAAGTTATCAGACTTCGATTAAACCTTTCTAGTCAAAGAAGCGGAGTAACTAGATGAAAGAACTGATAAAGAAAGAAAGATGTGATCAACATAAAATTACTATGATTGTCTCTCGTATATTCATTTGTTTTCTTCTATCCTTTTATTATCTTCATCGATGGTTAAATGAACCATCTCAATTGTTTCTTTCCCTTCGTTGATTAATTTGTCAATTTATTTTTTGAAACATTCTTCAATATAGTCTTTCAATGGTGCGGCGTTTATCTCATGCCATATTTTAATGTTGAATAACTCAACTTCCAAGTCTCTTAAGTCAAAATAAATACCATGTACTACTTCCTAAATATCTTGATTCTTCACGTAATAATCCACTAGCCAATTGTCTATGTCATCTTCATTATATTGGAGTATGCCATAAAAAATTTCAACTGATAAGCCTTTAAATATCTCAACTTGTTCATCAAATTGTTGTTTTGTTAGGAACATTGAGTTAAGAATTAATTTAGGGTCTTGTAATTCGTTAGTACCTCCTTCTAGGTCTATCTCTTTGAGCCTCTTGAATATTTCTTCCCTTTTCAGTATGGCTTCATTTCATGCTTGAACAATGTTATTCAATTTTTTAAACGTTTCCTTCCAACAAGCATTTAGTTGTTTTATTCGACTTGGGGAAGGAAGATCATCCTCTCTTCTTATTAGTTTCGTCATATTAGAGATTTTGATTCCAAAGGTTAATACAACATCAATGTTGAAACCTTCTTCGTTATTTAGATCAACTTGCAGATATTCATGGAAGACATATTCCCTCGAGCCAAAAGAAACAATATTTTTCGAAACCTCCCATGCCTTTGTTATTAATGACATTCTCTTCTTAATATTTCTTTGTACATAACTCCCGACTGATGTGAGTAGGCTTGAATATCCTTTCAACTTAAAAACGGGTGTGGTAGGTTTGACCATTGACAAAGGACTGGCAACAATTGGAAGAGGCATTAAGGCATCTTCCAACTCTTTGATCATTTCTTTTAACTTAGTTTTTTCTGCTTCCATACCACCAATAAAATCATCTAGAGCATCCTTGGTTGCTCTGTGAATTTTAGATATTTTGGACGACCGCATATCTTTTAGTTCAACCTCTGTGCAAGATTTTCCCCTCTTATTTTTCTGATCACCTTTTTCTATAATTTATTTTTTAGATTCTTTATAAAAAACAACACTTTGGAAAGTAAATGACTCTTCTTCACTGAAGGTCTTATTCTCAACAATCTCTAATGATGAATTTTTTTGGGCCATATTTCTCGGCTGACCAATTGTGGAAAAAAAAATCTCAATATCCGCCTTGAGCTCCATGTCTTCAAGAGAGAAGATATTGATGTCATTTTCTATGAGATTGTCTTCTTCCTCTTGCACTACATTGTTCCTCTTTTTTCTCATAGGGAGCTTGTGTGAGCTCTCAATTTTTCCAAGAGGGGATTCTTCTCTCCTCCTTCGCTTGAACTACTATTGGTAATCTTCCTAGTTGGGTGAGTCGTTGGAGCATTGCTCTGGGATGTGGTAGTTTTAGGAGTAACAACTAGAGACTGGGCGCTCTTTTCACTAGAACCCTTTCATTTTTTCTTGTAAAACTCATTAGTACTAAGTATTGTTTTCAAGTCACCAACATTGTGTACAGGAGCGCCTTAATTTTTATCTTCTTCTTCATTCAAAATAGTATGAATGAACGAGTTGTTGAATCCTACTGACAGCATATTCTCCACAAAGATTTTTTTAGGGTCAAACCCTTTTGTATTTTCAACATACTTCAGATTTACATTATTGAAGTGATTCGCAAAATCATCGATTTTATTTATGTTTCTGAATATGAAATATCCAATTTTCCATGGAAAGGGGATGAATTGATTTTTCTTTTTTTCATGGAAAAAGTGCAGCCATAAATTGTATTTCCTTGCCACTTCTGTGATAAACAATTTATCAGATACATGGAATGGAAGAAAAGAGGGATTTTCTTTGGAACAAAAAATCTTGATGACACTGTTATTTTCCATATATTCTATCATTCCCTTTTTCTCCAAGAATTTGTTAGCTTGGTGAGATATCCTGGGGGTATTTTTACCAAACAACAATCCTTTGAAGACTGAAACAAAATCATTGTAAACTTCGTAAAAATACAGAGAAGTCTTATGTCTCCACAATCCCTGATACCAGAAGGTAATAGTATATTTCACAATTCACCCTCTTACATATAGTCAATTTTGGGAATTGACTTTAATGCACTATCGGAAATACCGAATAGGAAGCCATAAAGAATTTCTTGTCCCTTTTGTAATGGGATAATTGGGATGCGATTTCAATGGAAATCAGTTTTCCCTAGTCAAAGATAGCATGTTCTTTAACTGTAAAATATAAAATATAAAGAATCATGCGAGAAATGGTAGAAGTGTTTTCCTAACCTATCAACCTGGTGAAAAACCAAGCGATTTCCTGAAAGGGATTTTTGAAAGAGTCGACTTGAATCCTGGTTATGTCTTTTGGAATAGACGTGAGATTCTCCAAATACTTAGCCAAGAGATCTAGGCCATTTTCATGTTTCTTCAAAAAATCTCTACAGTCTTCTTCTTTGAAGGTAAGTGTTGGCTCTGTGGCTCTGGGAGATTCAACAAATTACAAAAAACCTGTTGTGAAAGGGAAATGGGGGAATGATCTTGGAGTTGTATAATTCGTTGGCTCGGCACATACTTCTCAACGCACCATGCAATAAGTTCTTTACAGTCAAATACCTCAGGAAGACACCTTGTGCGAGCAATTATGGATGTCTAGATTACGTCTCTTAGTGCAAGAGGAGATGAACAATATGAATATGCTCTAGACCACTGAAAGTTCTGGTCTTCATGACCAAAAATATTCAAAGTATCACCGTAGAACTGGTGTCTCACTATTGCTGCCACAGTTTGATGAGAATGTTCTTGCAGATGGATAATATCTTGAAATGAATCCTTTCAGAGAGATAAAAATAATATAACCTTTGGAAAATCATGCTTTAATGCAATTTAATGAAAAATATCCTCGAGCCCTTCGCTATTAATGACAATATTTTTGGAGCCTGCATGATCAGTTATTAGCATTAAATCACACTAAATGCATATTGGGGAAAGCACGAATATGGCGGGGATGGATAGGATCAATTTTGATCATGGAGCCTTTTGTGAACCCACAAACCCAGGAGCTCGTGAGCCCGCAGTTATGAACGATCAAAAGTAAGTTAAGAGGTGCAAAGCGGTCGATCAGACTTGGATACAGGAGAAATGAAATACTTAGGGGCTTGGTACCCGCGACAAGTCTGGCGGTCATAATGTAGATCACATGCCTTTAGGTGCAAAGTGGAGATCACGGAACTTGGAAGATGAAGGCTTGAACCCGTGAACTCGCAAAGTTGAAAAAATGGTTAAGTATATTATAAAAAGGCAGTCGATCAGACTCATGAAATAGGAACATTGATGGGGATGAAGACCCGCAAATCTGCTTACCCGTGAACCCGTCGATTTTTTAAATGTGACTAAGTACGATAACTAGAAAGGGAAAAAAGAAAAGGAGAATGAGGGTAGGTGTAGAAGAGTGTAAATAAATGGAAAAGAAGAAGTTGAGAATATAGAAAAGAAAGGAAAATTTCAAAAGCAAGAATTGATCTCAAGACATAGTTTGTCCACAAATTAAGGAGTAAAACACAAGATTAGGGGTTAACAACCCTAATCTTGGCCCCTTAACAAAGTAATATTAAATAATTCACTTAAAATTTCACTTTTTGCACAAATAAAACCCTAATTTAGGAGGACGTCACCCCTTTAGGGGATGTTTTACCACTTTGAGGAAGTCGTTGGTGTTGGAGAAGCATGGATAGGCCTCCAAAGGCCACATGTCAAGCATCTAAGCACTCTCATCGTGGTGAAAACCCTTCTCCTCAAATGTCCATGTGTCAGAAGAGTGGCACATCACCACCATGCCCTAGCCCCAAAAGCATAACGTCAAGCTCAAAAGTAGAAAGTTTTCCCCTCCTGGGAAAATCATTTGGAAAAGTGAGGGCTGGTCTAGGTTGTCGAAGTCATCATCAAAGACGTCCAAGTCTGATCTCTCTCATCTAGCATGCGAGTCCCTGACATCCAACCTGTGGGCTTGTAGCCCCATGGAATCCCAAGCTAGGCTTGTTCTCCCAAAATTGTCCACCAGTTAGGTCCTGCAAAGACAAATGAACACACCCTCCAAGGATCTCAAGTCATAACATCATGATAAGTGAATCCAATAGATAAAAAAGACATCTATGTATGTGCATCAAATATCACTATATCAAACAATTAACATCTCAAATACACTATGTGACTTGTCAAGCTTGAATATGGGAGAGTTTATAAGGTGTCCTATTGGGTGGATCTTTTCCTAGGTCAATGAGAGTTTCCAAGAGGTCCCTCTCTAAGCCATGTAAAGTGGATGAAGTGGATGGGGTCAATACTAAATGGGCATAGGGCTCATGACATACAAGGGGTCGTAGTGTCTCATTCATGGGTGCCTTTGTAGAGGGTGTGTGGTACCTTTGTCCGCAATGCACTTTTTACAAGCCCACCAATTTCCTTTTATCTTTCTTTCTTTATTTTATTTCAATATAGCATAAGGAGAAGTTGAAGGTCACTACCTTGGTGTGGTGACTAGGTCGTGGCAATGTCACCCACAAACACCCAATGGAAATGAGAAGGTTGGCTCGTGATGAGACCCCTTTTTTCTTAGCCATGTAAATGAGAGACATTACCCTGGTTTGGTGACCAGATGATGGTAATGCCATACCACTAGATATTCATGGACGTGATAGGTCAGCTCGTGATGAGACCTCCTATCCTTCAACTAAAATTTTAATCATTCTTTATTATATTTTGGGTCCCCTTTATTCAAAGATAATCATTTCATTTCTTTCTTGGGTGATCCCTAGGCGAAGCATCTGGAAGTTTAATATAAGGCTTTTATCTTTTCCCAACATGAACCCCTATGGGCCTTTAGCTCCTTCTTCCCATAGAATGAGGGACAACCCCTTCTTGGGTCAATACACCCTAAAATCCCAAGAGATAAGGAAATGGAGGGGAAAAATGATGGAAAGTGGTAGTATGATCGAGAATGGTACGATGGCTCATTAAGGGAGTTCCTAGTAGAAAATCCATTCCCAAAGAATACCACTTACTGGGGCACAATGTCAACCACTAAGGTGAAGCAGGGAAAATGACATAATTTCCAAGCATATATCATGAAATATATATCAATATAAGATACAACATAATCAAATGGCTTAAATATTGAAATGATGCTCACCATAATATTGACTTGTACCTCATGGAGCAAGGCCCACTGCCTTCCGGAAGCCAGCTGGTGTGGTGGATTCCATCTGCAAACTTGTGACCGTCTATGGTGGTGAGTGGGATTTCCATTTTTGCAAAGGGTACTGCTGGTCATGTAGTCTCTCGGCACTCCATATATGAAACTTGAGGGACTCAAGACATCATCTCCTTAGTTATCCAAAAAATGAAGATAACATCTAGCTCCTACTTGGGGACATGTGCTCGTCGTAGAGTGCATGAGAACTGCATCATATCCTGGTAGACTTGTGCCTGCAAGGAAACATAACACTGTCAAGTGCAGGATGGCCTACTCATCCTTGTTCTCATATGATCATAATCAAAACCTAGTAAACTAGGAAAATAAATTTTTGACATTTTTAAAAAAAATTCTAAACTAAGCATGTAATCAATATGCAAGTA
>SNQJ01S0288093.1:0-10882 GCA_010110895.2 Picea sitchensis | reverse complement strand
GGGACATAAGTGTGGTGAGAAGAAATTATTCTACATAGATTGTGAAGAGGAAGAAGAAGAAGAATAAGAACCATCTCAAGATGAAAATGTAGAAGCAATTTCATCTGAAGAGTTGACTCCCACGATATCGTGTAATGCATTGGGTGGAATTAGCACTCCTCGAACCCTCAAGATCGAAGGATACATCAAAAATAAAAAGGTAATAGTCCTAATTGATTATGGAAGTACTCATAATTTCTTTCACTATAAATTAGCCAAAGCTCTCAATTGCTTTGTATATCCAACGCCAGAGTTTCAAGTAATGATTTCAGATGGAGGAACTATCAATTGCTCAGGAAAATGAAATCAGATCAATCTTACTATGGGGGAATATGTAATGAATAGTCCAATGATTGCTATACCCAAGGGTGGTGCAGATGTTGTACTAGGAATCCAATGGCAACAATCATTAGGAATAGTAGCTTTTAATTTTCAAGAACTTTTCATGAAATTTTCATTGGAAGGAAAATAAATTGAGTTAAGAGGTATCACAGGGAAACCAGGTAAGGTAATAATCTCTAATGGAATGACAAAATTATTGAAAAAGGGGCACCAAGGCGTTATTGCACAACTATGCTCACTAGATGTTCAAACATTCAAGACATCTATTCCTCAAGATCTCCAAAGGATCATTGATAAGAATTTCAAAGTATTTAAAGATATTCCCAAAGGTCTTCCACCCACTCGAAATCATGATCATGAAATTGAGCGCATACAGATACTCGTACAACCAGAAGAGTGAAATTGAGCGCATGGTTGAAGAATTGTTAGAGGTTGACATTATTAGACCTAGCCAAAGTTCTTAATCTGCACCAGTGGTAATGGTATTCAAGAAAGATAGCTCATGGCATATGTGTCCAGATTATAGATATATCAACAAGATCACTATTAAAGATAAGTTTCCCATTACCATCATTGATGAATTGTTATATGAACTACATGGACCAATCTATTTCAAAAAATTGAATCTTCGTTCAGGGTATCATTAGATCATAATGAAGGAAGAAGATATCCCAAAAACAACATTTCGAACTCATGAAGGCCATTATGAATTTTTGGTCATGCCTTTTGGCCTTACAAATGCACCTTCCACATTTTCAAAGGGTGATGAATTCCATTTTCAATCCCTTCCTTTGAAAACTTGTGTTAGTATTTTTTGATGATATACTAATCTATAGCAAGTGCTGAAGGATCATGTGCAACATGTTGACAAGGTGCTACAACTACTAAGACAACAACTATATGCCAAACCATCCAAATGATTCTTTTGAAGAATTAAAGGGGGTATATTATTTGGGTCATATTGTATCTCCCCGAAGGTGTCAAGGTAGAATATGACAGATTAAAGGCCATGATGGATTGATTGATTCCCAAAACATTGAATAATCTTAGAGTATTTTTGGGTTTGACAAGTTACTACATCAAGTTTGTTCGAAACTATGGAAAATAGAAACACCTTTAATGACATTAACTATGAAGGATGCATTTTCCTGGACTACAGAGGAAACTAATCTTTTTGAACAACAAGAGGTGATATACAAAGCTCATGTCTTGACCACTCAGGACTTCACAAAAAACCTTTATTGTGGAATGGTAACACCGAGAAATGGAATTGGTGTTGTCCCTAATGAAAGAAGGAGGCCCTTGGCTTTCAGTCCCTGACCATCTAGGAAAGGACTTACACAAACCCATTTATGAGGAAGGAAGTAATTAAGATACTACATGCGTGAAGAAATGGCATCCTTACCTAATGGTGAGCACTTCAAAGGTCAAAAGCAGATCATGATAGTCTTAAATGCACTTCTTGGAACAAGGAAGACTATTTTTAGAAGAAAAACAAAATGGGTAACAAGATATTGGGTTATGATTTTGAAATGGATTTATAAAAGGAAAAAAATATTGTGCTTGATGCACTCCTCAAGAAAGGATGAATATCTTAGGAGGCCTTTCTTTATGCTATCTTGATCATCCAATACGATTGGATAATAGAAATGAGAGATGAATGAATGGAAGAATGACGAAAGAGTGTGGTCTCTCATTCAAAGGAACACCTTGGGGATAAAATTACGTAAATACATTTACATGGAAAAATGATTCACTATGGTACCTGAGATCTCTTATATTTGAAATCAACTCAAACAAAAGGTACTATTGGAATTTCCACACCTCTCCGGTAGGAGGCTTTTCGAGATTTTAAAAACCACCACCATAGAGTTAAGAAGGAGTTTTGGGATGGCCTTAAAGCTGATTTTCAAAGGTTTGTGGTAGAATGTTTGGTTTCCAACAAAATAAGGTGGAAACAATTAGAGACCCCATGTCTGCAACCATTATCCATCCCAAGTCAACCTTGGGAGGATCTTTCCATGGATTTCATAATAGGGTTACCAAAGTCCGAAGGAAAAGTGTCATCATGGTGATTGTTGATATATTGACCAAGTATACACACTTTTCTGCACTCTCTGTCCACTAGAAAGGTATAGTTTCCACTGCATTCTTGGAGATAGTTCAAAATCTACATGGCGACTAAAGATTATTGTAAGTGATAGAGATCCCATCTTCACTTTGGACATTTTGGACAAAATTATTTTCTTGTTTGGAATTTTCATTTGGTTCATAGCTCATCTTATCATCCTCCCTCAATATGATGGAAAAAATGAGATAGTAAAAGTTCTGAAGAGCTACCTTGTTACATTGAAAATCTCGATAAACAAACACAATGGTTTAAATGGTTACCCATGGTAGAATGGTGGTATAACACACTTCCTTTCATCTGAAACAAAAATGACACCATTTATGGAACTTTATGGATACCACCCTCCTTCCATCACTTCTTCTCTAAAAGAAAAATATAAAAGGTTCAAGCGTTGGAGATCACATGGAGTAATAAACGTGAGAGTTTCCAAATATTAAAGGACAACACGACCATGGCACAAAATCGTATGAAACAACAATAAGATCAATATCATAGTGAAAGAAGGATTTGAAATTGCCAGGGATTGGGTGTTTTTAAGACTACAACCAGCCTGGCAGGATGTCCCTCAAGCAAGCTTCTGAAGGATATTAAATCATCACCAAAGTACTATATGGCCCTTATAAGGTGTTGCAAAGATTGGGTACCTATGGCATACAAATTTGAGTTACCTTCATCTTCATGAGTAAACCCAGTTTTCATGTTTCATGTAAGAGGTTATAGGTGACAATATCTCGATTCAAACTATATTTCTAGAACTTGTGGGAAGGAAAAATCATGTGGAGCACAGAGCCATCAATAACACAAAATTCTCGGTGAGGAATATATCCATTTTAGAGTTTCTCATTAAGTGGAGGAAACTTTTTGTTGAAGATTCCACTTGGGAGAGATGAGTCTTTTATCTGAAGCATGGGGAAGTTACTCAACCATTATGGACAACTTACTTGTATCTCAAGGGAGGGGACATATTTAAGCCCTAATATTGGCTCATTACAACTTAATTGGGGCATGTGTGTAGTAATAATGTTATTTTATTTATGTGGGCTTTAGGCCATTATTTGTAATTATACCTCTAGTCTCCCTATATATACCAAGGGAGACATTTTTATTTTGAATCATCTTGTAGTTGAACATTTAAATGAGAATTAAGGGTTCATACTCGAAGGAGCTGCAATATTTAAATATCTCTCTTTTAAGGCGTTGGAATTACTTTTTCAGAGGTTTTCTATGCTATATTGATATTTGGTTCTTAGGGAATTTCTATGAGATGAAATGCTCTCTAGAATAAGCCAGTGACAAAGTGTGCCATTTTTTCCATAACTCATTTTCTAAAAGGATCCAAGTAGAAGTAACACACGGAGGAATTGTATAAAACCTGCTGAATATCATTGTACAGATTCTTTATTTTAGTTTGATGCACATGTTTTATGCATGGTTAGGGATTTATTGGTATATGTTACAACACGATTATTTATCCACCCCGATTGATAGTGTGCTGATGGTTCCATCATTCTACTTCTACTTGAGGGGAGGTTGGATGGGGAGCAGATAAGTGGTTTTAACCACATTCGGTTGTATCCAGAGAGAACACTAGAGTTGCTTAGCCTCCTTGTGGGCGTATCCAAAAGAATTAGGAGTTAGAGCTTCCCCAGGGTTTGTAACCTCCCTTCCAGGTTCTGGTGGAAAACAAAAAGAGGAAGTTAGTTACTTCCAATGAAACTAATTCTTAGAGATAAGATAAAAATTATGTGTGTTTTTCTCGATTTGGGTTTCCACGTAAAGCAATTCTTGTGTATGTGTGTGATAGTTTCTTTCTTATTACCATTATTGAATAATAATTCTACATTGTGTGATATAACACTTGGATTATAATTACGCTATTACTAATTCACCCCCCTTCTAAGTAATCCAACAATTGGTATAGAGTAGGTTCCTTCAAAGTGGATTTAACCAGCAGAAAGGTAGATCATAGATAGTACCAACTCATATAAAAATAAAATACCACACTTTGATGGACAAAAGTACATTTTTGGAGGATAAGGATGAACATAAATACAAACTGGGGGTTTGGTGGCAATCAATTCTAGATGGATACACAACACCAACAATTCCACCAACAAATTAGCCAAAGAAAGGAAACTTGGTCATAATAATTAAAAGCTACAAATGCACTTTTGAATGGTCTCGATTGAAATAATATTCCTGAAACTTGCACATTGTAAATCCTCAAAGAGATTTGGGACAAACTTGAGAATATCTACGAAGGAGATGCAAAAGTCAAAAGAACAACACTACAAAACTTATAGAATTAGTTCAAACAACTAAAATGAAGGAAGATGAAAATATTACAGCCTACTTGGCCAAGAGTTGGCGAAATAGTGAATAAGAAATCATAGGATTGGGAAAAAGAAATGAAGGGTAGTGTTCAAAAGGTACTAAGATCTCTTCCATATGAATTCAATCCTAATATATTAGCAGTAGAAGAAAGATCGGATTTGAACTCAATAAGCATGGACGAACTACATGGAACCTTCAATATATGAAATGAGAATGAACAGGAAAATCTATAGGCGTAAAAGCATCCTTCAAGATCCCAAAGATCAAAGAGAAAAGTAAAAGAACGAGGAAGAATATAGCAACAACAACAATGTCTCAGATGATGATGAAGAAGTGGCCAAACTCATCAAAAGACTGAACAAAGGGAACCAATGCATTGGGGTATAGAGGTGAATTCCTTTAATTTCTTTAATTGTGATGGTATTGGTCATTTTGATAAAAAATATCCTCATAAGAAAAATATATAAATGATAGAAGGTTACTCAAAGGAAAACACACATATCAAGTCAAAAGAACTACAAATAAATATTTCAAGAAAATCTTATGCATCAGCAGAGACATCTCATCATTAGATGAAGATAAATCAGTGACAGTGAGAAAGGAAAATTTATATTGATGGCAGTAAAAGGTCTAACAAAGAAGACTGCGAAGAGAGGAATATGAAAATAGAAAGAGAAAGGGATATGAATAAAGTGAAGCCAGTGAAGAGCAAATTGATGACTATCAAAAGAAGAAGAATTAATGTACACCATAGAAGTTATTAGAGAGAAAAGAAGAAAAACAAGAAGCTAAAAGCATAACTAGACAATAAAAAGGACACTAGAGAACTAGAACAAATGATCACAAGATTCAAGGTTCAAGCGAGGAAAGAGAGAAAATAATTGAAGAAGCACTCAAATAACAACTAGATAAAGGACAAGATCATTGGAAACTTGGAAGCATGGGTGTCACACTAAGAAAGGATATTGAAAAAATGATTGAAGAAATAAGCTCTCAATTAAGATGACATTATCAACAATAAAAATATCATCTTGACAAGTGGACTTGGATACAATCAGGGCAATGGGATCAAGCTACAAAATAACTTTCATGAGAAACAAATACAAAAGTATCACGAGAAAAAATTAAAGAGGGATGGGAAGATCATAGGGAAACTCCTCCACCTAGAATATTTATATTTCATAATCAACAACAGACGGATAGGTCTCAAGAAGAAAAAAGATTCATAAGAACACCTTTGCTTTCGGGAGATCTTCAACTCCTAGGTATCAAACTATATATTTTGGTTTATGTTATGCATGTAATAATTTTGGACATAAAGTTTTGGTGCAGAGCTAACAACATGAGCAATAACAACTTTGAGAGTCATACACAAAGGGGTCACTCAAGAAGACACTTAATTAGAAGAACAAAAAGAAAAGAAGTTACAACCACGTTTGAATCTTTGAGCACTTGAAGTGGAATGTTACAAATGTAACAATTTTGGACATGTGGGAAAAATTGCAAGATGACAATCCATCCCAAAAAGAACCTCAATGGAATAACGTAGTCCACGGAGACAGAACCTCGAAAATGGCATGGATAAGAAAGAAAAAATCAATATGCTTGATGATGAAGATGCACAGTTTCTCTACAAGCTAAACAAAATAAAACCACGGTTGGTATGTTGGCGGTGGGTGTTCAAAACACATGATAGGTGATAGAAAAATTTCTTACATTGTGAAATAGAACAAATGGATCAGTCTCTCCTTCGGAAATGATAATTCATCAAAATCATTGGAGAAGAGCAGTCCCAGATTGGGAACAAGATAAAAAGGCACAAAATGTTCTCTATTGGTGGAAGATATGAAACATAATCTTCGAGTGTGGAAGAGTCAAATGTACATTAAGGTCATAAGTTACTTCGATTCAAAAAGAGTGTACAGAGATAAGAAAGGTTTGAGGGAAATTGGTTAGCCACCCAGTACCGAACTTCAAACAACATATATGTATTGCAGTGAAATTGGAAATGAAAGTGTTTTCCTAGGAAAGGAAGATGATGTTAAGTGAAATTGGAAATGAAAAGTGTTTTCTAGGAAAGGAAGATGAAAGTTGGCTATGGAACAGAAGAATGGATCACATGCATTTTGATAACCTTGTGAAAGCCAGTAAAAGAGAAGCAGTCATAGAAATGCCCCAGATCACGAAACCAACCAACACTTTATGCAAGCATTGTCAACAAGGAAAGAAAACAAAGACTAGGTTCAATTCAAAGGAATATTAAACAACAAGACCACTGGAAATTGTCCATACTGATCTAATTGGACCAACTACAACAAAGGGATTAAAAGGTGAGAGATAATTTATGTTATTAGTTGATGATTATATAAGAATGACTACAGTTTGATTTCTCAAGAACAAGTCAGAATCATTTGAAAACTTCAAGATATAGAATGAAATGGTTGAAAATGATATGGATTCAAGAATCAAATGCTTGAGATATGATAATGGAGGAGAGTTCACTTCAAAGGAATTTATGGACTACTACAACAGTCATGGAATAAAAAGGCAATTCTATGTTGCTAGGACACCTCAACAGAATGGAGTTGTTGAAAGAAAGAATAGGACAGTACAAGAAATGGCTCAAACAATGCTAATGGATTCCAAATTGACAGATATATTTTGGACACAGGCAGTGCACACAACAGTTCACATTCAAAACAATGTAATGCTCAGAAACAACAATGATAAAACTCCCTACGAGCTATAGAAAGGAAGACCAACAAATGTGAAGCACTTCAGAGTTTTTGGAAGCAAATGCTACATCAAAATAGAATATGGCAGAATGGGAAAGTTTGACTCTCATGTGGAAAAAGGAGTACTTGTTGGTTACTCAAGTACAATGAAAGCATACAAGTGTTACAATCTAATATTAAACAAAGTTGTAGAAAGCATAAACATAACAATTGATGAAACAGGGGGAACAAAATCAAAGGAAGAAGAAAACAAATCAATGGAACAACTTTTTGAAGAAGAAGAAGCATAATATGAAGTAGAAGAGGAATATGAAGAGAATCCAACAGAAACAGAAAATAAATTTCAGAAAGTATCTCCAAAGACACCTAGAAAACGAGTAGAGAAGAATCATCATTCAGATCAAATTATTGGAAACAAAGATGAAGGAGTTGAGACTAGAAGAAAAATCCGTTCACCAGAACAAACACACCTAGCACACTTATCTATAATTGAACCAAACTGTTTTGAATAAGACAACAAGGATGGATTTTAGAGTAAGGTCGTGAATGAAGAATTGGATCAAATAGAGAAAAATGACACTTGGGAACTAGTTCCAAGACTAAAAAATAAGAATGTGATCACACAAAATGGGTTTTCAGGAATAAATTAAATGAAGATGGATAAGTTATAAGGAACAAAGCTAGATTGGTATGTAAAGGATATGCATAGATTGAAGGAATCAAGCTTGAAGAGACATTTTCCCCAGTTGCCAGAATGGAAGCAATCTGGTTGCTTTTAGCCTATCCATGCTCCAAAAATGTTAAAGTATATAAAATGGACGTAAAATAAGATTTTCTAAATGGGGAACTTGAAGAAGAAGTCTACATTGAACAACTAGAAGGATTTCAGTTGTCAGAGAATGCAGATTATGTGTGTAAATTAAAGAAGGCCTTGTATGGTGTAAAACAGGATCCTAGAGCATGGTACTTTAGACTGGATAAGTATCTGTAGAAGGTAGGTTTCAGAAAAGGAAGTGCAGACAACAACCTCTACATCAACCTAAGTGAAGTTAATATTTTATTAATTGAAGTTTATGTTGATGATATTATTTTTGGTAGTGATGATGACAGGTTAAGCCAAAAATTTGCAAAAGATATGCAGAATGAATTTGAAATTTCATTACTTGGAGAACTATCCTTATTTTTTGGACTTCAGATAGGTCAAAGAAACCAAGGAATCTTTATTTATCAAAACAAGTATATTAGATAAATTCTAAAGAGGTTCGGAATGGAATATTGCAAACTAGTTATCACTCCCATGCAAACCAGTTGCAAGTTGAGAAAATATGATGATTCAAAGTCTACAGATCAGAGGAAATACAGGTCAATGATTGGCAGCCTACTATATGTGATAGCTTCCAGACCATATGTAATGCAAGCAGTTGGATAGGTGGCATGATTTCAAGAAGCACCAAAGGAGTCACATGTTTTAGCAGTGAAGAGGATTTTCAGATATCTCAAAGGAACATAAGAGTTTGGATTATGGTATACAAAAGGAAAGGATCTATCACTTTTTACCTACACAGATGTAGATTGGGTAGGTTGTATTGATGATTGACGAAGCACCAGTGGAGCATCATTATACTGGGGTGAGTGTTTAATATCATGGCTAAGCAAGAAACAATCATCAATATATTTATCTATAGCCAAGGCATAGTATATTGCAACAACATCATGTTGTACAAAGGTTCTTTGGATGAAACAAAATTTGACAGATATACAGGTTGAGTATTATGTGTCCATTCCAATCTATTGTGATAATACAAGCACCATCAATATCTCTAATAACCTAGTGACGCACTCCAAGACGAAGCACATTCCAATAAAGTATGATTTTCTACGGGAGAAGGTTGTAGAAAAGAACATCAGTGTTGAGTATGTGGGCACAAAATAACAAGTGGTAGAAATCTTCACAAAACCACTTCCACGAGAGTCCTTTGAATATCTTTGCTAGAGACTTGGAGTTATTTCTACTCCAAAATGAATGAGTTTTGAATTTTTATCTTATATGTATTAGATTTACATGAGGAAGCACCATAAGAGGACAACTCAGTCAGGGGGAGAAACCTCAGATGGAAATATACGTTTTCCATTGATGACAAGGGGGGAGATATTTATCATATGCAGAGGACAGAGGCATGGTTTCAAGGGGAGCATATTTATCAGATACAAAGGACAAATGAATGGTTCTAGGGGGAGCATGAATTATATGATTTGAGTATTGCATCATAGTGTTTCCATCAATGCCAAAGGGGGATATTGTTGATTAAGGTTGGTTGTCATTGATGTCAACCCTTGAAGAAAGCCCCATAGCTCAAAGGTTGGGTAATGGACCCAATATTGTTTGATGTAAATATGGCTTGTTATTTTCTTATCATGGTTGATAATAAGTAGAAATGGATGAACTCCAAAGTGGTCCCCTTATGGTGAAATCCCTCACGGGAAGATGCTTTGTGGATTGAGTTATCCTAGAAGTATGGTTAGAGAACCCATGATTATTTGTGCAATAATGAGATTAAATCCAATAAATTTGCCAATAAAACTATCCTATATGGATAGTGCTTGTCATGCAATTTCTAGTGGTATGTGGAACGTCACATAACTCCTCACGGTTAGAGAGTTATGGCCATGAGAAGTTGGAGAACCCAGTTTTGGATAATGGACCCACATTTGTTTGATGGTTAACTGTATGAGTTTTGATATATTTTCAGGTAATACTATTTTATATGGATAGTAAATGCCATTCCATTTCTGGTGGTATGTGTAACGTCACATAACTCCTCACGGTTTGAGAGTTATGGCCTTACGAAGTTGGAGGACCCGCATATGTCATCTAGAAGACCCAAAAGGTCAAAGTAGTCAAAGTGGTTTAAGAGATTTTAAAAGGTAAATAATAAAGTGAAGTGATGAGTGTACTATAATTCAAAGTGAATATAAAATAAATTAATTCAATAATAAATTTAATGGAGAAATTAGAAGTGGGTTAACCCTAAAATAAGGAAAGTCGGCAAAGTGACCTACAAGATGTTTTTAAGGAAGCTACTTGGTGAGTATAAATAAGAGGCAAGGCTCTCTAATTTAAGACACACTTGAGAATATTGAATACCTATAGGTGTATGAGGTAAACAAAGGATAAATAAGCCATATTTCTGAGGAAAGTGAAGAAAAGAAGGTCGGAATTGTTGGATCATGTTGTCATTGATGCCAATGGTTTGTCATTGATGCCAATAGTTTGATTACTTGGGAGATTGTTGGATCATAT